>PISX010028579.1:0-21294 GCA_004024625.1 Mellivora capensis | reverse complement strand
TTTCAACCCAGGACAGACGCTGATCCCTTCCCACTACGGGATGCTGAGGCCTGGGTGAGACGCTTCTGAGTGACAGCAAAGAGCCTCTGAGTACAAGAGCCCAGAGACATGAGTTGCAGTCACATGGAACCCAGAACCTCAATCCATTCTCAAGACCAACAGATGTCCCCAAGAGAAGGGGTGGTTGTCCTGACAGAGCTGCGAGGGCCAGGAGTCTTAGTGGAAAAGCCTCTAAAGCAGGGTGAATAGGAAGAGGGATGTGTGAAGAATTTAGCTCCATGCCATGCCCTGGAGGGAGTAGCAGAGTGGCATCTGGGAAGCTTGGGAGATTGGATCCCCAAATGAGACTGGAGATCCTAGCCCTAGATGACTCACAGTGCACCTTCTGTCCCCATCTTCAGGAAAGGCTTGAGGCCATTTGGGGCCCCAAAGTCAGGAGCTAGAAGGTCAGAATGTAGTCTTTGGGCAGTGCCCACTTGCTGGTAATGTCATAGGTCCTACTAGAGAAACACATCCAAGTCCCCATGACCCATACGTGTTATAGCTACAGAAGAGGGCCATCTTTCTTCCTGGAGATTTCCCATTTATCACCCAAGGAGCAATAATGACTATTGATTTTGATCTGGAAATAAGAAAAGGGTCACTGGGAACATTAATGGAATGTCTTCAAGAAGAAGAATCTCTTAAGAAATTCTGAAGCCAGGTGGTCCCCATGCTCAATGGCCTCCTTGTGGAATAGTGATCCCAGACTGCTTTCCAGGATCCATCCAAAACAGTCTCACATTCAATTAAGAGAGTTCATTTAGGAAAAGAAGGCACTCTGAAATCAGTGGAAGGAATAAGCTAATGAGGCTCA
Source organism: Mellivora capensis (assembly GCA_004024625.1). Taxonomy (NCBI): domain Eukaryota; kingdom Metazoa; phylum Chordata; class Mammalia; order Carnivora; family Mustelidae; genus Mellivora; species Mellivora capensis. The sequence continues at coordinate 20,438 of PISX010028579.1, read as the reverse complement.
TCTACTCCAAATACAGAAAGTTCAGCCAGTTTTCCTAAAAAACTTCCAATCTTTAGAATTTATAACATGGGAAGCTATAATATACTGAATTTTGATCCTCACCAAAACAAAGAAGTTAGTGAGGAAATCAAATGAGAGGAAGCTAAAATGGACAGTTCAACTAGCCAACTAATCAAATAATCTGGTGCACATACCAGAATGTTATTAAATAAATCCCTGGTGAATTTCCTTTATTAAAGAGCAAGGAGCCGGAAGAAGAAAGGCAAATTTCAGAAGCCTGGGGCAGGAGGGTGGTGCCAGAAATGAAAGTGAGAGGGACTCTGTATCCCCTTAACATCCTCTACAGGAGACCTGCGGATGGACCAGGCGGCTGCCCCCCTCAGCACCCACAGATGTCAGATGAACAATGAATTCTTGTTAGGTTTTAGGGGCAGGCTTCCATGAACATGAGTCCCATGAGGACCATGGGAAGAGGACTGCCCATCTTGCTACCCTGCATGGTAGCAGACACATCTGTTGCCGAGGGACATCCTCTGGCAAATGCAAGGGAGAAAGTGTCCTCATTAATTGGTGAAGGCAAAAATCAGACAAACGGAGCCTGGACAATAAAACAATTCAAGGGAAACAATAAAATAATTCAAGGGGAGAAAATATAGGCCCCGTCATTCACAGTGTTTGGAAGACATTCTTCTAAAATGCAAATTTGATGACAGCAGATCCTGTTTAAAATCACTGCCTTTTCCCCAGTCCCACACACCCTGCCTTAGGTCAGACCATAATGAAATAGCGCTAGGATGACTGCAGTAGTCTAACTGCCCACAGCCTTACCTTGCCCCCTCCCCCACATGCTGCTTTCTGGAATCACACTTTGAACCTTTCTTAGGTTCAGAGGAGGGATGCCTCACAGATCTGTCAGGGCTGAGCATATGGTATATTCATTGACAGGCAACAGGAAACAACATCTTTCTGAACCCGAACTCATGATTCGTGCCAAGTGCTGCGCTAGGTACTTTCTTATGCTTCATTTCACTTAATTTCATTGCCGCATCCCCTCCTGAGGCAAATGTCAGTATCTGCATTTTGCAGACAAGGAAAATAAGACTCAGGAAAGGTACACAAAATGCGAAAGCCATGTACCCATAAGTGGGACATGGAATCTGAACTTGGGCTCCCTGACATCCTGTCTCACGGTGTGGGCCGGCAGCAGCCTTTCCCTGCCCTTCCCTGTACTCTACTTGCTGTTGGCTCCTCAAAGCCCCAATGCAACACTAATTCATCCTGCCTCCCACATCCCATTCTTGATCTGCCATGGTCCATGAGCTAACCAACCTTCACCATCACCTTCTGTCCTACCCGTGCTCTCCCCTTCACCCCTCTCCCACCCATCCTCCCAGACCCCAGAGTTTATTACCACTTCACCCCCCTTTTCCTGAGAAGAGATAAATAGACCCATGTCCCTGTCCCACAGTATTTCTGAGGAAGGAGGTGAGGCCCGGGCAGGGGCTGTGTGAACAATGGCTGTTATGATAGGACTTTTGGGGCTGGGCAAAGCGTGGCCCCCTCACAATGCCTTGCATTTTGTCTCTTAATCATCCCCAGGCCTATCTGGCTGGCTCCCGCCCTTGAAATCCTACAACACCCAGGGATAAAGAGCCATTGTGCTTCTTCCCCAAACAGAACAGGGCTGTCATTCCAAATGCAGCTAGGATCCTAGCTTCACCCCATTACTCAACATTTCCAGAGCCGCTGTCCCCACTGTCTCCCCCAACAGAGTAGCCAGGAGCAGGGGCACCACAGCCAGAGGCCTCTAGGCAGCGTGGCTCTTGATGCCCCTTGGAAAATGGCTTGTGCTCTTCCCTTCAGCTTGGGATTTCCAGAACAATCCAGGCTGGAGGACAGACTGGGAATAGAACGTCAGGGCCAGGTCTCAGCTCCTTGCCTGCTCTTGCAGCCTGTGATCTCATCTCTCAAACAGACCTACGAGTGGAGGGCAGCAATGCTCTTTGAGTGAAGTTCCCCCTTAGGACAGGGCTTCTGGAACTCCAGCACGTACAGGCAATGCCTGGGATCCTGTGGCAAGACAGGTTTGGATTCAGCCTGAGATTCTGCATAGGTCTGGGACCCCGTTGCTACAGCAAGGCTGAGAGGCTTGCTGGAGAGAGTGGACATCTGCAGGGGTGTGTGTGACCCTGTGCGGGACCCTCTCAGTTGCCACTGGCAGGGATGCCAGCCGTCCTCAGAGCAGACGCCCGGATGGAACAGCCCCTGTCAGCTGTGACGAAGGAGTGGAAGAGGATAAAAGAAATAATCACAGCCGCTCAAAGGGGAAGGGGGTGGGAAAGGCCCCCACAGTGGGATTAGTCAGAAGGTGAAAAACAGGGGTCAGGGGTGAACTCTCTGTGGTGGGAGGAGTTCCCCAAAGGAGTCCGCACATAGGAAGACTCAGACCTTATCCATTTCGACACATCTTCCTTCTTTCCCAGAGTGCTCCTTTCCATGTCAACTCCAGGAGGCTGGCTCTGCCATTCCCTCTAGGAGAAAACCAGGGAGAAACTCGGTCACCGGCCCCCCACAAGCCGCAGGTGGCCCCATGCCCGGCGCCACTTCTGATGTCTACGACAGCTCCTGGTCACTGGTGGCTCCAAAAATGGGTCACAGCAGGCCAGGCTGTGTCAGAATCACCAGGGAGGCTTGTCAAAATGCAGAGTTCTAAACCCAGAAATTCTGACGTGGTGGGGTATGGGAAAGAGCCCGAGGACCTATAAACACGGCTGAGCTCCCCAGGCGACAACGAAGCAAGCCAGACTGATTTCCACCAAATACTACTACTGCCCGACTGTTAAAAGGGATGTTAACAAAAGGCATTCGGACGCCAGGATTATAAATAGTATAACTCCACTTGTGTCTGTATATATTTATATATGCTTTGTAGTGTATAATAAATAGTGTAACTCGAATTTTGAAAATACACGTACGTATTAGATGCATAGATACTAGCAGTAGGATGACGGGCTTTTCTTTTTCGTTCTTTCTCAGTTTTCTAGGTTTTCTACAATCAACACGTATTTCTTTCACTAATGAATATGTGCTTTTGTGAATGCTGGGGAGCAGACTATGACATATTTGGTGTGGGTTTCCTAAAAATGAAATGCCTCCCAGAGAGGTGTGCTGTTCCTTCCTTCCTCCTGGAGAGAGTTTGCAGATGTCTGCTTCAGTGAGCTCTTGTTGTCCTGACTGCCGGGCGGCCTGGCTTTTGCAATTGAACGAGCTCTCATTTCACTGCCTCCTATAAATATATCAACTTTTTTGCTTTTAACAGAAGTGAAGGAGGAGATCAGGGACCTGGGCTTGCATTCAGGACTGGGCTCCCATCAGCAGGAGATGGCAGGACTGAGCAGGGAAACTGGGGCTAACATCAGCAGGGCAGTGGATGGGGGCAGCTGGGGCTATGGGGAGGCTCCCAGGCTCCCCTAGTCCTACTAATGCCAGAGCCCAGCTGTGCTAGAGCCGGCTCTGCTATTGTTCATACCGGGAAGAGACGGGAAGTGGGAGGATCTGGTTTGAGCCCAGCTTGACTACTTCCTGGCTGTGTGTAGTAACTGGTACCCAAATGAAACACTTTTCCTCTCATTATTCCATCTGTAAAAGGGGAATGGGAAAACCCACCTCAAAGTCCCAGTGCTGGTGATGATAACTTAGAAGAAGCCCCATGTGGTATCTGGCACATAGATGGCCCTTGGGAATGCCCCTTCCCTGCCTTCAAGATGGGCTCATGTAGTGGGAGGGCAGGAAATGGCAGGTGGTGGGCACCAGGGGTTCCCTGGAAGAGCCTGGAAAGAGAAGGGCCCAACAAAGCCCAGCAAAAGGAGAAGGGTTGCCCCATGGCAACCTTGCTTCAGCACCACTGTCCTGGGGAAGGCTCAGACAGCCCAGAGAGCTCCCTGAGAAGCCAGAGCATTGTAGAGGCCCTTCCCTCATCTTGCTTCTGCTCTCACAGCCAGAAGATGGCGGCAACCTGGGGCTCCCTTGTCACTATGTGTCTGAGAGACAGCACTGTTGTCTTGAAACAACAGGCAACTGAGGTCGGGGAGGACTTGAAGCAGCGCGCTTGCATTCCACTGCTGGTCTCACCACCTACAAGCTGGGCAAGGGACTTTGTTGTTCTGTGTCTCCGTTTCCCCATTTGTAAAATGAGGTTAAATAGCACCTTCTCCAGAAGGCTGCCGGGTGCCAGGGAAATATCCGCAAAATATTTTCCTTTCTGACTCCTTTACCGGAAATGTCTGCAGATTTGATTCCAGTTAAGTCTCTAGGGCATTAAATAATATCTCTTCCACTTATTCCTGAGGGGTATGGACATTCTTCACCATATAAGTATGAAATTCATGAGCCTTTCCATTGCCAAGACCTGGCCTTGTGAGGATCCTCATGGCCGAGTCCACTGCCCAGGCAGGCTCTGCCCTTGGGTGTCCTCTCAGAAGATGGGGGAGGGGTCCCCTGATATCCTTTCTCTAACACAGGTACCCACCCCCATCCAGAGCATTTGGATCTGGGGTCTGTTTCTATGTTAAAATATACACAGGATTTGTTTAAATCAAGTCTGGTAAAACACACAAACACAGATATGACTGTCACGAAGGAGGAAGTCTATACTCACGGATCCCAAAAAACAGGAGACATGCCACACCATGCAGGACCACACAGAGAAGCAGCAGAGTCAGTCAGGAGGTGAAAGAGAGGAGAGGGAAGAGCTTGGCCCAGAGCGTCTATGGGGGTTTTCCTGGGAAAGAAGGTGCAAGGAAGGTAGGTGCTCTGAACAACTTAGGACTTGATAGTTCAAATAATCTCAGCAGGGTCTAGGCTATGGGGGTGGTCCCTAGTTGCCCTTAGAACTTGGCCGTGGAGTGATTCAGGGCAAGAGTAATACAGGCTTGGTCTGGGGGAGTTTGATGAAGGTGATGGTTGGGGGTGTGGGCACCAAATCTCTTGGTTTCTGTTTCAAAGAGGCACTCTCGGGGAAGTCATTTGCTATCTGGAGGAATTAGCTAGTGCAGGGAGTAGCAGTTTCCCCAGAATAAGGCCCCAAATGCCAGAGCATCAAGAATACAGATCATGTCAAAAATATAAGAAATACAGAAAAAGTTTTAAATACAGCAAATCAACCCTCAAAAATGCCACTTGGGTCTTCAAAGGACACAGAACAAAATCGATTTCAGGGTAAGAAGTCTTGTGTATTCCGGCCAATCTTACGAGGTGGACACTGACTTCCATGCTCCTCTACACTTCTTTTTACATGATGATTATCGTAATTTTAACACCAACTTTTACAAAGCACCTCCTCTTATACATTTTGTTTCATTTAATTTCCATAACCGTTTAATGAGATAAGCATTTGGTCCCCATTTGATTCATAAAGAAACAATCTGCTGGGGTGTTTGGGAGTCAGGGGAGTGAAAAATGAGGGGCAAGCTAACATGCATGAAACTCCTCTAAAGGTTGGGGGGGGGCGTTATCCTCATTTTGAGGTGGGGGATTCGGAGGCTCAGAGAAGCGAAGTGGCCCTGTCAAAGCTGGAAGCTGACGTGTCCCTGGGTTGGGCTTTGAAACCACGTTGGTTTGATCTAAAAACCCATGTCGTTCCCACCATGTTCATGGATTCGGCCAATAGTGTTGAGCTCCCATACGTTGCAGACACTGTTCTAGATGCTGGAGATGCAAAGCTAAGCAAAATTGACATGTTCCTACTCTTGGGGAGCTTACAGGGTAGGGGGAAAGATATTAATCAGTTAATTGCCAGAGAAAAAATAAAATTGGAATGGTGCTAAATGCTTGGAGAGAACACTTTCGTGGCACTGTGAAACCACATTCAAAATCCTGGCCAGGATCAATTTTACCCACCACGAGGACTGGGCTGGGCGCCGAAGCTGTTCCATTGTTGATAATAACCCCCTCAGGGCACCAGGGGGCTGCAACTCTCCTGCATAAAGGCTACTGCCTTCTCCTCCTCCAGGCTGGCTGTCTTATGGCCACCCCAACCAGACTTCAACAATGTCAGAAGCCAGGGCAGAGAAGAGACCCGAGAAAGCTTTCCTTCCTCAAGAAGGAGTGACAGTATTTGTTATTAATACCAAGATTCAATGATTCTTCACTTGTCTTCTTCAATTGTGCCTGAAGGGATGTGAAGGGAAGATTTTTCTGAAAGGGGAAGTTGCTAGAAAATTCTCTTGCTCTTCAGAGGGAGCCACAGGAAGAGACTGATGTCCAGATACAGCCAGCGCTCAGTGTCGCCACTGAGCCACCAAGTCAGCTCTCCCTGAAGCTGCCTACCTCACCACCTGTTTCCTGAGATAATAAAGTCCCTGTTTAAACCAGCTTGAGACGGGGGTTCTGTTTGTTACAGGCAAACATATTTTAACTGATGCATAAGAATGTTTTCTTTTTAGCATCATAAAGATTATTTGCAACCTCACAGAAGCAAAGTTGTTGATGTCTTGTAACTGGATCAAAGGTATCTTTTTAAGTAAGTGTTTTATTGAAATGCAGCATTCATAAAAATGTGTACAAATCCTAGGTGTAAAGTTTGATAAATTAATATACTGGGAACACACCCATGCAACCACCTGGGTTGGGCCTGTAGGAATGGGGAAAACATGGAGAAACAGAAGTCAAAGGCCAGCCAGGCACTTTAGGATAAAGGAGCAACATGAATCAAAGTCTCAACGTAGGATCTTATAAGGAGGACTGGAGAGGATATGAAAATCCAGGCTTGACACACATGGGTCATTAAGATAAAGAAAGCATGTCCATTCAGATTCATTCATTATGTGAGTTCTACTAGGATCCTTCCTGCTTATGGACCCAACAATCAGGGGGGTTAGATGCCCATTAGGAGTATAATGAGGATGAATCCAAGAAGGAGCAAATGAGAAGTGAAGAGCAACTTAGGAAAAAACATGTATTTCCTTGCTCTGCCGACAGAGGGGGACTAGAAGCAATGACACACTAGGGCAACAAGCACATAGTGATCTCTGATACTAACTTCTAATTAAAAAAAAAAAAAAAAAAAAAAAAAAAAAAAAAAAAAAAAAAAAAAAAAAAAAAAAAAAAAAAAAAAAAAAAAAAAAAAAAAAGCCGGGTCCCCCTAGAGAAATGGCTAATTCGGGAACCAGAACAGAAAATATACAAGATGAACCTAGAGCATCTTATATGCCAGAAATAAGTCCTAGGGAAAGTAAAACATCCCATAGTGATGGGGGCTGTGTTAATGGGAAACAAAAGCCAATGGTAAGAGCCACTACGGCCAAGTGGGAACACTTTGAGCAACAAAATAAAAAGGGTTGAATCATAATCCGTAGGACACTATAAATATCCATGAGTCATTACTCATAGAAAAATGATTCAATTAATCAACAGGAAAGGAGAGACAAATCCCCCATGCAGAAGAATTCTAAATAATGTATACAGATATTTCACCTTCAAGGGTGTGTAGTATAATGCCCATCTCTTAACTGTGGGCCGCAGATGGTAATTTCCTTCCAGAGAGTACGGTAGGAGGCAGGAAGAGGAACTTTGCTGTAGAGAAAGATGACCAACTACCTCAGCCAGGTGGTCAAGCCATAAATCATATCAGCATTCACAGCCATAAATCAGATCGATAGCATGCACCCTTGATACAATGGAATGAGAATCCACTTTACCTCTGTGTCTTCCTTCAAAAATTCCACAACCTCAGTGTAATCATAAGAAAACCATCAGACAAATTCTGATAGAAGGAATTCTGCAAAATACCTCCCCAGCACTCTTCAAAACTGTCAAGGTCATCGAAAGCAAGGAAAGCCCCAGAAACTATTATAGCCAAGATCAGGAAGGACAATGGTCATCATTTCCTAGGGCTTCTGTAACAAATGACCCCAAAATGGGGGAGGGGGTAAAACAACAAAAATTTCTTCTCTCACAATTCTAGAGGCTGGTGGTCTGAAATCAAGGTGTTGGCAGAGTCATGCTTCCTCTGAAGATGCCAGGAAAGGATCCTTTCTCTCTTTCTCAAGCTTCTGGTAGCCCCAGACATTCCTTGGCTTGTGGATGCTTCGCTCCAATTTCTGCCTCTGCTGTCACATGGCCATCTTCTCCCCATGTGTCTTCCTCCCCTCTTATAAGGACACCAGTAATATGGGATTAGGGGTCATCCCACTCCACTAGTAGACCTCATCTTAACTAATTACATCCACACCAACCCCATTCCCACCTAAGGTCACATTCACAGGTACCAGGGATTAGGACTTCAGTGTCTCTTTGAGGGTTGTAATTCAATCCATAACCATCTCCACTCCAGTTGTTACCCCCATTTTACAGATGAGAAGCCAGGACTTGGGAGAAAAGCAACTTGCTCAAGAGCATGTGACTAGCAGAGAGCCAAAGTCAGGTTTCTAACTCAAGTCTGCCTGGTTCTCAATCTTAGGTTTCTGCACTACATTATGCAGTCTTTTTCATACTAGACATCCCTTCCTGCCTCTGCCCTCACTGTCCATCCTCTTTTAAGTTCCAAATTGAGGTCTAGGAAAGGGTAATGATTTGCCCAATGTCACACAGGGAAAAATCCAGGCGACAAATTTTGAGATTGGGACTTTTAATTAATGTCTACAAATTCAAAAAATGTTTATTAACAATCTGACAATTCAGCCATGTGCAGGGAGTGAGGGCACAGGGAGAGGAGCCCTGGCAATTGTCCATGGCAATAGGTCTCCAGTTCCTTCTGCAGTCTCCCTCACATGCCACTCTCTCTCTAAACAGTGACTTAGAAGAGAAAAGAACAGAAGAAAAAAGTTATTAGAACAGGTTATCTGTCTCTTATCATCTGTCAGCAAGTTGGGGCATTGTGGGTTTCATGCTGCCCTCAAAAAGAAACCCAGACTACAGATCTGTGGACACATGCTCTGTCTTCTTTGCCTGGGAAAGTGCCATGCATTTTTCTCCAAGAATGTCAGGAGTTATCCACAACCCCCTGCCCCCTGGGATTGATTTCACAAAGGTTGCAGCTATGATGAGAGAGAGGCTAGAAATGGCACTACAGTCACTCATCTCCCTTGCTCGCCGATGGCCATTAGCAAGGCTGGTATAAGGTGGTGGGTTGAAAAACAGTCACCCAAATATATCAGATTCTGACCTTTGGAACTTGCAAATGTTATAAGGAAAAAGATTCTTTATAGATGTGATTCAGTTAAGGATTTTGACGTGGGAAGACTGTCCTGGATGATCAGGGTGGAGCTCCAAATACAATCACAAATGTCCCGGGAAGAGAACACAGCCAGGGGTCATACACAGAGAAGGGGAGAGGACGATGTGACCTCGGAGGCAGAGACTAGAATAGTAGAAGTCAAGGAATACCAGCTGCCATCAGAAGTCAGAAGAGACAAGGAACAGATTCTCCCCAAATCCTCTGGAGCCAGCTAGTCCTACCCACACCTTGATTTCCACCCACTGATACCCATTTCAGACTTCTGGTCTCCAGAATGACGAGAGAATACATTTCTGTTGTTTTAAGCTACGAAGTTTTGGGGAATTTGTTACAGCAGCCTCAGGAAAATAATACAGATGGCAGAACACATTTATTCCAATAGTAAGGGGGGAAACTCTCTAAAGCAAATATAAGTTCCCTGATTTAGACTAATCACTGCGGGAGCGAGAGGCTGTCCAGTGATGTCCATGTGCACACCTCTGAAGAAAAGAGGTCTGTCAATGCTCTGGGCTTCCATCTGATTCAGGAAGAAGTTAGGGCTGCAAGAAACCATTATGCAGGGTAATTACCTCATTTTTCAGATGAGGAAAAGAAGATCCAGGGATGGTATCTAACCCGTCCAAGAGCAGTTAACCAGTCCTAAGGAGTAAAGCCACTTTAGGTCTCCAGACCTAGCACACAGCGCGCACGCGTGCGCGTGCACACACACACACACACACACCCCGAGTTAGGTCATACATTCAATGAAATAATGACAAAAACAGGGGGAAAAAAGGAATCAGGATCTAGGAAAAATATGATTAAAAGATTAAGATCAAAGCAAAAATATTAACAAGATACCCAGAACCCCTCAGAGCCAACACACTATCTATAGTTAAGCTTCAAAACAGATGAAAGGAAGGAGGGAAGGAAGGAGAAGGAGATGGGAGGGAGGGAAAAAGACAGAAGAAAGAAAGAAAGAAAGAAAGAAAGAAAGAAAGAAAGAAAGAAAGAAAGAAAGAAAGAAAGAAAGATATTTGCACAGGAAGTGGAGGGAGATCCCTAAGGACTTTTTTTCTAACGAAGTGCAGTGCGGGTTGTGTTGAGAAAGATTAGGGGAGCAAATAACAAATTGGCAAGGGACACTGTGCCCCGCTGCAGCTGGAGGCAAGGCCTTCATGATGGCACTGTCTGCTTGCTGGGGAGCTCGGGCCTCCCCCCGCCCGGTGGGGGCAACAGGTTCAGGCTGTGACACCACCAGAGACAGGAATGCGGGGAGGTCTGAGAGCTCAGGTAGCCCCTGGCTCTCCTCTGCCTTGTTCCCTCAGGCCCCTACAGGAAACTAAAACAAAGGGACAGTGATGGGGATGTGAGGGAATCCCTGCAGGGTGGCTTGGAATCTCCAGTCCGAGGTCCCCTCCCGAAGGACAGAATAGCTATCCCCAGGCTTGATCCAGGTCAGATGAACAGGCTTGGGTGCCAGAGACAGGTCATGGAGAGTGGCTGGTGTTGACCTAGAAAGCAAGCCAAGGCAGAGTTGCCCTTGGGTCTGGTCCTAGAGCCACTCCCCTGAAGGGGGCATCGCTGGGCTGGAAGGGGCAGGGTCTGTGTGCCCCGCCCCCCACCACCACCACAGGCTGCTGTCCTCCTGTTCTGGGTGAGCCAACCTCCTCGACCCGGAACCTTCTGCCTTACACAGTAAAAGGGACTCTGCAGACATGGTTACATGAAGGATGTTAGGACAGAGAGATTATGCTAGATTATATGGGGGTTGCTGAGTAGAATCATCGGGTCCTTATAAGAGGGAGGCAGGAGGGGCGCCTGGGTGGCTCAGTGGGTTAAAGCCTCTGCCTTCAGCTCAGGTCATGATCCCAGGGTCCTGGGATCGAGGCCCACATGGGGCTCTCTGCTCAGCAGGGAGCCTGCTTCCTCCTCTCTCTCTGCCTGCCTCTCTGCCTACTCGTGATCTCTGTCTGTCAAATAAATAAATAAAATCTTTAAAAAAAAAAAAAGAGGGAGGCAGGAGGCTCAGAGTCAGTAGTGGAAGCAAGAGGTTACAGAGGGTGGAACACAGGCGGCTTCTAGACTCTGAAAAGACAAGGAAATAAATTCTCCTCTAAAGCCTCTAGAATGAATGCAGCTTGACTGACATCCTGAGCTTTTAAACTCCTGAATTCCAGAACCCCAGAAGAATAGGTATGTGTTGTTTTAAGCTACTGAGTTTACGGTAATTTGTTACAGAGGCAACAGGAAAGGAAGACTCTTTCGTATAGTGCAGGGAGGGGGGGCAGGGTGAGCATGGGGAGGTTGGACGGTTGCCAAAACTTTGGGGGGGCATGTATGCTGCGGATGGCAACATCAGCACCTTCTCGGGTTCCTGTCCCGGTCCCTGGCTCATTCACCCACTTGGAAGAAGGCTATTTGTATCACCAACAAGGTTACCTATGAAGGTGGTAAGGTCAGTGTCCACCCAGAGCCCTCAGGAATCCTCTTCCCAGTAGAAAGAATCACATATATTAGGGCCAGTGGCGCCCAGCCATTCCACCAGTCACCCTGCCTCTGAGCAGAAGCACAACCTGTCACACCCTGTCCCTGTGGGGACACTCAGAGCTGGCTCTTGTTTCCTCACTCAGACCCAGAGAGAGCAAAGGGAGCCAGGGAAAGCGGGTTCAGACCACAGAATGCAAAGAAAGCATTTCTCCAGCCCCGAGAGCCCACAAGGCCAACCCTGGCAACACCAGCGTCGTGCCAGTGGCCCATGCCAACTGCGCCTGGCATCCCGGCTGCTCACATATTGAAGGTGAAGAGACAGGAGCCCTCTGGCTGCCCACAGTCTCCATGTCCCCGCTCTTCGTGTCCCGTTCCCTTCCTAAAAGCCACGTTCAAGCTACTTCCCTGCAGAGCATTAGCATAAAAGAGTCTGGCAGTACCTTCCCTATTCTTTCATTTGAAGCACATGCTCGTTATAGACTTTCTTTCAAGTCAATCATATTGCTGGCTGCAAAGGAGAGTATTTCTCTGGCTCACGCGACAACCCAAGAAGTGACAACAGCACCACCCAAGACATGCCTGGCCTGACAGCCTGACTGTCAAAAGCTGGCAAGTGCCTGGAGGACGCCTGTGCTCCTACTGGGTTCCCACAGCCAGGCCACTGGCCCCCGGCTGCGTCTTCAATAGGGGCTATTGTTTGGGATGCACCTGCCCTACCGGAAGGGGGCCGGAACCTCAGGCTTTGGGACCACAGAGGCAGGACCGCCACCTGCGTCCTGGAAGGCTCTGTAAGGCAGTCGTCCGGGGCAGAGGTGAGCCGGCACCCGGACACGGAGTCTTCTGGTTCCAGCACCAGGACTCTCTCCACTACCCATTCTGTACTATTAGAGAGGACCCCCAACTCCAACATACCTCTTTTTTTTTTTAAGATTTTATTTAATTTTTTGAGAGCGAGAGCAAGAGAGAGCAAGCGCATGAGCAGGGGGAGGGGCAGAGGCAGAGGGAGAAGCAGGCTCATGGAGCAGGGAGTCTGATGCGGGGCTCGATCCCAAGACGCTGGGATCACGAACTGAGCTGCAGGCTGACGCTTAACCATTTCAGCCACCCAGGCACCCCCCAACATGCCTCCTAAGGGTAAGTGTAACTCTCCAACAGGCCACCGAAACTCATGCTAACCATTTTCTTACTTTATTTTCTGAGTTGGTACAGAGGAACTGAACATGGTCATTGATGGGTCACAGCCGGAGCACTCATGCACATGGGCATGCCCTGCTCCCTGTGCAGGCACACCTGGGCTGGGCCTCCAGCTCAGCCCAGGCCCAGCCAGGGCTCTTTCTCTCTCTCTCTTTCTGCCTTTTTGTTTAAAGATTTTATATATTTATTTGTGTGAGAGAGAGGTAGCAAGAGACAGAGCACGGGCAGGGGAGAGAGGGAGAAGCAGGCTCTCTGCTGAGCAAGGGAGCTCAACGTGGGGCTCAGTGCCGGGACCCTGGGATCATGACCTGAGCCAAAGGCAGATGCTTAACTGACTGAGCCACAGGTGCCCCTTTTTCTCTTAAAAAAAAAAAAAATTTATTTATTTTGAGAGTTTGAGAGAGAGAGGGGGGAGGGGCAGAAGGAGAGAAGGGAGAATCTTAAGCAGACTTCCCACTCAGCACACCGCCCACCTCGGGGCTCGATGTCATGACCCATGAGATCATGTTGAGCCAAAATGAAGAGAGTTGGGTGCTTAACCAACTGAGCCACCCAGAGGCCCCAGGGCTCTTGGTCTTACACCTTCATTCTGCATATAACTGGGAAGGAAATTTAGGCTGGTGTCTTTAATTTTCTGGGAAGAGGAGTGAAGTCTTTCTAGGACTCCTATCTTTGTACTGGGAGTTGTTGTATCTGGCACTTAATGAAGAGGCACAAGAATTTCCATTTGGCTATTAGTTCTTGTGTATAAGCCTCTCACCTGGTAACCACCCAGGGAAGCAGGTGTGATCGAGCCCAGACTCCCACAGCTCAGGAAATGATGTTCCTAGAGGTCCTAGGGCAGGCCTTGGTTAAAGAGCAGCTATAACTGAAAGGGACTTAGAGGTCTTGAGCTGTCCACACTTAAGTCTCTTAAAATCATATGACGTGTTTTGGGCATCATCTACATGACTTGCAACTTGGTTTGGTTAAAGCCAGTAAATGCATTTGAGTTGTAGGACAAGGGCAGTCCTCCATGGTAGGAAGAATAATGGCCCCTAAAGATGTCCACATCTTAATCCCCAAACTTACAAGAATGGTAGTTTATGTGGCAAAGGGGAATTAAGGCTGCTAATTAGATGACCTGAAAAGAGGAAATTTATCCTGGTTTATCCAGATAGACCCAACATAATCACAGGGTCCTTAGGGTCCTTAGGGTCCTTAGGTGAAAGACAGAGAACCAGCCATCTGGAAGCTGAGGACTCGACCTGCCTTTGCTGGCTTTGAAAATGAAGGACGAAGCAACAAGTCAAGAAATGGGTGTGGCTTCTAGAACTGGAAAAATCAAGGGAGTGGATTCTCCCCTAGAACCTCCACAAGGAACACAGCCCTGCTGACATTTTGATTTAAGCCCAGTGACACCCGTTTTGGACTTCTCACCTCCAGAACTATAAGATTAAAACTGTGTATTGTTTAAGCCATGGTATTTGTGGAAACAGCAATAGAAAACCCTTTCCACCTGCCACTCAACTTCAGTACTATTGACATTTTGGGCTGGAAAATTCTGTTGTGGGTGCAGTCCTGTGAATTGCAGAATATTTAGTAGGATTCCTTGCCCCATCCTAGTAGATGCCAGTAGAGCCCCTTCCTCAACTTGTAACAACCAAGAGTGTCTCCAGACATGCCCCGAGTGGGAGAAAAGGGGGGATATCCCCACCTCCCGGCTCAGAACCACTGCTCCGAACCTGCCATGGTTATTCATTCTAATATGCACTCTGTCTTCCTACACTTTGGATTCTGTTCACTGACCTTTTCTACATGGATGCTTCCGGATGAGGCCTCTGATGCCAGTTGAAGAGTAAGTGCCTAGAGAGCTGTCATCTGTCTCTGACACCTCAGAATGAATTCCCACTATTTCAAGGGAGCCGATGTGATGGGGAGAGAGAAGAGGATCTGAACGTGCTATGAAGTCAAGAGAAGAACACTGATGGGACAAGACATCTGTGGCCCACTCTGTGCAGTGCTCATTACCATTAAGGAGGGACAGGGGTACACATGAGGAAGACCCAGTTTCCGCTCTTAGGACCTCACTGTCTCATCAGAAAGACTTGCATACGGTTTTTTCGAACCCTGAACAGAAATTAAAAGCACCGTAAACACACCGTGAATCAGGTATCCAAGGTCTGGACACAAGAAATGAGAAAGCATAACAATAGGACCAAATATTTTAAATCAAGACTACCTCATAGTCTTCTGTAAAAGGCATATGCAAACTGCTACCAGAAGCTTCCAGGCCAGAGACCTACATATGGACAAGAGGAGGAGGAGGGAACCATAACCCATGCAGGAGAACCCCGTGGGCAAAGAAGTAGGATAGGAAAGCATAGGACACACTATTTGCAAATTACAAGCCATTCCAGATTGATGTAGCTATTTGAAGAGAATTTCAAATATGCATTACTAAACTTCAAAGACATAGAAAAAAAACAGGAATGATTTTTATTTAAAAATATACTATGGGTCAAGAAATTCTTCAAGGGTGGACACCAAGCATTTAACCTAGATTCTTCCCTCTTCCTTAGCTTTCCTGTGCTGTAACTTTGGGCACAGCGCCTGTTTCCACATCTGCACCTGTTTCCACATCTGTAAAATGGGAACAATAACATCTGCCCTCCGGTCCACTGCAGGAATCATGTATCCACGTGATGCCCTTGGCAGAGTGTCTGGACCATGGTAAGTGCTCTATAATTGTTCTTATGGGTGGTATTGGAGGTAGTATTGTTAGCGCTCAGTAATGGCACCAAGGCACCACGAATGCTGCCTGGGGCCCACTTGGGGAAGGGGGCAGCCAGAACCTGGCGTGCCCTGGGGGCAGGCACCTGCTGAAACACCTGGAGGAGAACCACGCCCCCTGGCCATCAGGGAAAGGTGACAGGTTTACAACCTCACCTGCATGCTCTGGGACTTGGACTGGAGGGCTCAGCACCTAGGACACATGGGCCCTTCTGCCAAGCAGCGGCTGGGGACTCATTAACCTGCAGTCCTGACAGATGTTATTGAGTAATGGGGCCTGGCATGAGCCAGGGGTGGAAATGCCTCTGGAAAGAGTCTCCCTCAGCTCCAGCCAGTTGTCCCATGAGAATGTTGACAGATCTTATTTTTAAAAGAGAAGGTGAAAATCAGAAATTCTGTGAGGGAAATTCCCAGTTTTAAGACACAGTGCATGTTAAATCAGCTCATTGGGCTGGAAGCCACATTTGGCCTGTGGGCCACCCTTGTGAGACCCCAGGTTAGAGACTTATGAAATGATCTTTCTCACCATATCATTTCTTGGGAAAGAACCACCAGCAGGAAGTCTGGATACTGCTCTTACAAAACCCAGAGGAGGAAATTATTTCTGACTTCCCTCTGGAAGAATCTATATATTGAGTGAAGCAACGTGACTACCTTAACACCGATTTACTGCCACTTTTCCAGCTTCAGCTGGCAGCTCGCCAACCTCTTCAAGGCCGGGAGGATGGGAGTCACTTGCTGTGTCCTCATCAGCACAGCCAGTCCCTGACCACATCCCAGAGAATGGATCGCGGCCAGATTTTGTAGCTCAGTCGCTCCTACCAACGTGTAGGCAATGTCATCCTCTTGCCGCAGCCCTGGCGGTGCTTCCTACCAGGTGCTCATGCCTGCACCTGACCAGGTCCTCCTGCACACATCACCCTGCAAGGTGAAGGTGAACCATTCAAAGCAAGCATTGTGTGAGCTCGTGTCACTGCCTTGCTTGGAACCATTCAAAGACATCCCATCACTAGCGAGTCGAGCCCTGCGCTCCTTGACATGACATACACAGCCGGGGAGTGATGGATATTTATGTGTGCCTGAGTGTTGGGGGAAATGGAATTGGGAACTTCAGATAGGGTCCATACCATGAAGAGCCTTGAACGTCAAGCTGAGTTGCTGGCTGCCTTGCATAGGCAATGTGGAGCTATGGGAGGTTAGAAGCAGAGAAGAGCCTTGTGTGGTCTCAATTTTATAAATCTCAATACTCCCATTTGCTTCTTTCCTGGCACTTATCACAGTTTGTAATTATTTCACTGACATTTATTTTTTTCTGTGTCTCCCATTAAACTTCAAACTATGAGGACGGAAAAAAAACCCACCTGTGCTTTTGTTTACATTTATTTCTCTACTACCCTGTGAGTACCTGGAACATAGTAGAAAGTCAATAAAAGGTTGTTGAATAAATGAGTAAGTGATAAATAAATGAGTAAGTAAATGTAGGAATGAATGAGTAGAATTAACAAAAAATTAATTATAGGCCCCATTCAACCCATTCCTCACCATTCCTGTGAGATCCTTCAGAAATACGTCAAAATAAAATGTGTGTTCTGATGAAGCTTTGCAATGCGGGATGCAGGGGCAGTGACTAGACATTAATGATATGCATTTTTATTGAATAAAGCAAAATGCAGAGCAGCAACTAGTAAGTAATTAGAGGAATAAGACCTTCAAGAGTGCTCGTATGCCATAATTAATTGAAAAATCTGCTTACTGTTACCAGGAGCATAAATGCCAAGATTTGGTATTCAAGCCAGTCTCTATGCATGAAAGATCAAGAGAATTAACAACAGTCTTTATTCGGGTGTGCCTTCTTTTAACTCCCATCAATCAAGTTCTTGAACAATTTGGACATATGCTGAAATGTTACCAGGGATCTTCTTTGGGTAGTGACATTTTCTTGATTTTCCAAATTTTCAGTAATAAACATGCATTATTTTAAAAATAAAAAAGATGATAAATCCTTAAGAAAGGATTCCTAGGGAGGAAATCGATTTATTGTGTGTCATCTGCAGTCCTATAATTTTTCAAATATTTTTCAAATCCTTTCAATACCATTCTGGTCCTTAGAATCATGAATTTTTAGAGTTGATAGAAATCTTGCAAGATCATCTCATAAAGCTGCCTCATGTTTCACGGGTACATTTTTGACTACACAGTATCCCTCCCCCACTATGTGTGATTCTAGCAAAACTGTCAATCATGGGGCTGGGAGGCAGAGGGGAGTGTGGAGAGGCTGAAAAACAAGATCCAAACTAAATAATCAGAGTAATTTACATCATTTCCCTGGAAACAAGAATCAATCTGGCAGTGTTCACATGACCCAGGCATCATTCAGATTACTTCTGTCGGGTAGAGGATTATTCTCTTTGTCTTGGCCCTCAAGTCAAGGGAAGCCATGAGATTGAAATGATCATTCAAACCTTGAGTAACAGATGTGCCTGGTACAACTCCTTGAACTTTCCAGAAAAGTGTTAAAATAATTAATAACCCTTTTTGCTGAAGGCTCAAATTTATTTTCTGTCACATAACTCAGAAAGAATCTTTAATAAATAACCACCCATAACAAATACTATTTATTGTATTGTATTTTGTTTGGTTTTGTTTTGTTTTTTATTTAAGAAAGGTAGACTGCCACATTCAGTGGCTCATTTGGATCTGTCTGGAGTTTTGGAAGCTTGCCTACACTATGTTCTCTCACAAATGGACTTTGAGAGGTTGATTGGATATTCTAACAGAAGAGCACAGCTACTCTTATAGCCTTGACTGAAGAATGATTTTCCTCTATGGGTGCAGTCATTCTCTTCAATCATGCATGCAGCGTTGGGTGGTACAAACTTCTAGCAGTGAAGGATGGAGACACCTGCCTGGCCAACCAGAACAGCCAAATCAACCGTGGCATGAATGGGGTGAAAGATGTCCCAACCAGATCACCCTCTCAACCTGTCCCCTTTTTTAAGGCTCCAAGCATGAGGACTCCCACATATTCCTGGGTCTCCTATTTCAATGATTTTTTGTTTTTCTAATAGTGGGAGTTAAAGAAATCATTCCTTACATTCAAATTAAACTTTCTGCTATAATTTTAAGTTAAAGATTTCTGCTTCCACCTGAGATAGAATAACAGGAACTAGATTTATTTTCCTACTGAAATGACAACAATGACAACAACGACCAGCAGACAAAATATATGAAAGAAAGATTTTCAAGTCACTGGATATTAGACAATGAAGAACAGTGATCCTGAGATGGCTAATAAGGAGGTGAGCCCTATAATTGCCACAGATTACCTTGAGAGAATTTATAGTCTGGAGCATTAGAAAGAGGAAGCCACATAGAACCTGATGGACTCTGTGAATTGAGAGTCTGGAGACAAGAAGGGAGCTGGAGCTGCTAAGATAGGGTTCAAAGTAAGGAAAAAACTGCACAGAGAGTAGCCTGTTCAGGGTCCTTTGGGTATCTAGCACTTTTATATATAAAAGTACTATAAATGTATATACTTTTGTATATACATTTAAGGAAACTACACAATGCTGGGGGAGAACCATCTGAAAGATTGGAGAACAGTGTCCAGTGCTCACACTGGACTATGACCAGAGCCTGTTCCTGCCAGGCAGAGGGGAAAACACATAATTCATGGCACATTGGGAAAGTACCTAGGGAAGTCATACCTCAGTAGTGGGAATAAATAGTCCTAAACTGAGCACAGCTCTGAACTCACCCCCCCCCCCAAAAAAATCACAAAAATAAATCCCACAAAGATCTTTCAAAAACCTCATTGCATCCCTGAGCAAAGTTTAAGGATATTTATAGGGATATAAAAAATAATCCATACTGATATGATACTATATGTGGAAAACCCAAAAGACTCCACTCCAAAACTGCTAGAAGTTGTACAGGAATTTAGTAAAGTGTCAGGATATAAAATCAATGCACAGAAATCAGTTGCATTTCTCTACACCAACAAGACAGAAGAAAGAGAAATTAAGGAGTCAATCCCATTTACAATTGCACCCAAAACTATAAGATACCTAGGAATAGGTATCATTTAGCCAAAGAGGCTAAAAATCTATACTCAGAAAACTATAAAGTACTCATGAAAGAAATTGAGGAAGACACAAAGAAATGGAAAAATGTTCCATGCTCCTAGATTGGAAGAACAAATATTGTGAAAATGTCTATGCTACCTAAAGCAATCTACACATTTAATGCAATCCGTATCAAAATCCCACCCATTTTTTTCAAAGAAATGGAACAAATAATCCTAAAATTGATATGGAACCAGAAAAGACCTCAAATAGCCAAAGGAATATTGAAAAAGAAAGCCAAAGTTGGTGGCATCACGATTCTGGACTTCAAGCTCATTACAAAGCTGTCATCATCAAGACAGTATGGTACTGGCACAAAAACAGACACATAGATCAAGGGAACAGAATAGAGAGCCCAGAAATAGGCCCTCAATTCTATGGTCAACTAATCTTTGATAAAGCAGGAAAGAATGTCCAATGGAAAAAAGACAGCCTCTTCAATAATTGGTGTTGGGAAAATTGGACAGCCACTTGCAGAAAAATGAAATTGGACCATTTCCTTACACCACACACGAAAATAGATTCAAAATGGATGAAGGACCTCAATGTGAGAAAGGAATCCATCAAAATCCTTGAGGAGAATGCAGGCAGCAACCTCTTCGACCTCAGCCACAGCAACATCTTCCTAGGAACATCGCCAAAGG
>PISX010028578.1:0-21335 GCA_004024625.1 Mellivora capensis | reverse complement strand
CCGGTCCTACCTTTCAGAAAGTGGTCGATTTCCTGTTTCCAGAATTGCTGTTCTTCCTCTCTTCGATCTCCCATTGGATTTGTAGGTGTTCGCAATGTTTTGATAAGCTATCTAGCTGATCTCCTGCTACCTGATGTCGTCTCAGCTGCTACTTCTCCGCCATCTTGCCATCCAAACTCTCAAGCTGTATTTTTAAAGTAGTAGTACAAATATTGAATTGCTCTTGAGAATTGATAAGATCTTAGGGTTTTGTTTTTGGTTTTGTTTTGTTTTTGCTAAATATAATAGTCTGAATAATTTTCTAGCAAAGAAACTTTAAATAACTTGAGAGCCTATTTTGGAGAGATCATATGTTTATTTAAAGTAGTAGGGAAGTGTAGAATGAAATATATACTCATCAATTAACCCAGTTTCTTTTTTTTTTTTTCTTGAAGCATGAAATTAAGCATAAACAGAAAGAGGAGTATTCAGACAAAAGTCAGGGATGATATCAAAGACAAGTTTCCCATATCACATTTGCCTTGCATGTGGCCCTGAACTGAAAAAAGACTAATGTGAATAAATCCTTTTAAAACCCTGTGCTTTTTCAGAGTTGATGCAGTATCAGAAGTGTGAGGTCTACTTCATATGAGGGTAATTTATTTCTGTAAGACAGTAATGTTAGAACCTTGTTTACTCTTTCTGAAAAATTTGAAATTGTCCCTGACAGACATTTGTCACTGTGATGTCAGCCGTACCCTATTCTCTACATTAAGTAGCGGAAGAGTCCTGTTCTTTGGCC
Organism: Mellivora capensis; assembly: GCA_004024625.1. Classification (NCBI taxonomy): domain Eukaryota; kingdom Metazoa; phylum Chordata; class Mammalia; order Carnivora; family Mustelidae; genus Mellivora; species Mellivora capensis. The sequence goes on along the minus strand of PISX010028578.1, from coordinate 20,554 downwards.
ACTCATTTTGTTAATTGAGTGCAATAACTACAAAATCTGAGATTGTCTAGTAGAATTGCAATTTGCTTTCATTTAGAAATTGGCTCCAGGTAGCAATTTACTGCCTTTGTTCATTTTTAAAGTTGTATATATGCAAGAACTAGATCTTGTTTATTATTCAATCTTTACCATATACCACTGTTTTAAATATTTAAGTTCAATTTAGTTTTCCTTTTTTATTGATCCACTACTTGGTTGGTTTTCTTTATTCTATTTTTTCTGTCTTTCATCATTCTGAATTTAAACATTCTCTTATGCCTTTTTTTTTTTTAAGATTTTATTTATTTGTTTGACAGAGAGAGAGGAAGAGGGAACACAAGCAGGAGGAGTGGGGAAGGGAGAAGCAGGCTAGTGCTCTATCCCAGGACCAGGGGATCATGACAGCCGAAGGCAGAAACTTAATGACTCGGCCACCAAGGCACACCAAACATTCCCTTATGTCTTAAAAATATTATGGCTCTTTATGGATATTTTCCATGAACAAAGATCTAGCAGCTTGGTATCATACTGTTTTCATATGACTGCTTTATCAATGAGCACTCCTGACAAATAACAGAACAGTAGCAAGGTGTCTTTCTGCTACTAAAAGTGACACTAAATTGTCTAATATCCATCTTTGAAAGACAGAAACTTACATTTCAAGTTCTTAAAGATCTTTTCTGTTTAAATATAAATGGAAGCTTTCTTTAAAAATAATTTCCAGTCCATTAATCCTTAAATTATACTATCTCTAAAAGAGAAATTTAGATATGAAATTACTTAAGATGGATATATTTCTTCAATTTTCCTAAGAATCACCTTCAATGATTCAAATGGTAAATTAAAGGAGACTGAAGAATCTCTCAGCATGACAATTTATGACTCAATGTGGTACATTATAAGGGATGAAACCATCACATATACAATTTCAGCTTCTGGCTAAAATGGATTAACAAAGACTGGATTTACTCCTACATCTGAAACAAAAACAACGGGAAACAAAAAAAATATGTGAAATTATGGTTTTATGTCACTGAATACTAGGCAACAAAATTTCTGATCTTTGAGAAACCAAAGATAATGTTCTACAATTGCTGAGATTATTTTCCGGAATGAGTTTCCAGGCTATAGAATAGGGAGAAAGAATCCAGGTAGATCTGTCAGAGTAGGTTTAGGAGACAGAGCTAAAAAGTCTGAGGAGACCAGGCAGCTTCAGTTCATAGAGCAGAATTTAAGAGAAAAATTAAGCTGCACAGAGAATTCCAGAGATCTGCTCAAGGTCTCCTCCTTGCATCCTCATCAGGGTGTTGATTAGAGCATGCGTGTGAGGAAAATGTTCAAGACTGAGATGAAATAACTTCTGATGGTTGAAGAAGAGAGTACCTAAAGATTAGACAGAGTTGGAGCATGTGGGTGGCTCTGTGGGTTGGGCCTTTGCCTTCGCCTCAGGTCATGATTTCAGGGTCCTGGAATTGAGCCCAGCACTGGGCTCTCTGCTCAGCAGGGAGCCTGCTCTCCCACCCCTCACCCGCCTCTCTGCCTACTTGTGATCTCTCCTCTCTGCCAAATACATAAATAATATCTTAAAAAAGAAAAAAAATAGACAGGGTTATTATAATTCCTGTTTCCATAAGACAGATTGGGAGCACTCATAATCTGTTGGACATTAAGTAGAACACTCTTACCAATAAAACAAAACAAAACAAAACAAACATCTAAGGGTTGTTTTTCATTTGCGGTCTCAGCTAGCAAATACCACTTAACTCTTAAAACTAAGACCTAGAAGGATGAAGCCATTTGCAAGTAACTCAAAAGCATACCAGAAAAAAGTTCAATAACTCAATAATACTTATAGGAAAACCAAATACTCAACACCCAATGAAGTAATGTTCAAAACATCTAGCATCCCAGGGAAAAAAAAAATTCAGGTGTGCAAAGAAAAAGGGAAATATATCCCATAATAAGAAAACTCAGTTAATCAGAACATATATACAACTGAAATAGATTTTAGAATTAGCAAATAAATATATTAATATTATTTTGAAAACTTTGTTACTTCTTAGATTCTTTTTTTCTAGTCTTACTGTGAACTAATTGACATATATCACTGTATATGTTTAAGTCATACAGTACAGTGGTTTGGTATCTATCTAAATAAATAGATAGATAGTTATAGTAAAGTGTATACAGTAGATTTGGCTAATATCCATCCTCTTATAAAGACACAACAAAAAGAAAATAAGAAAAAAAGGGGGGAAATGTATCTTGTGATGATATGGTTTTTAAACTTATTATGTTAAACAAATTAAAAGAGAACTTGGAGATGTAAAGTGAAATATTAATGATAAAATTATTGTACTTGAAAATCCGTGTGCAGAATGAAAAAAAGAAGAATGTAGAAACAGACCTTGTATCTTTCACAAAAAATACTAAAAACGGATCATAGACCTGAATTTAAAAATGCAAAAACTGCAAAACTTCTACAAAAAGATAACATTAGAAAAAAATCTAGATGACTTTGGGTTTGGTAATGACTTTTGGATAAAACACCAGAGACACAATCCATGAAAGAAATAACTGATACGTTGAAATTAATTAAAATGGAAAGTTTTGGGGGGTCCTGGCTGGTTCAGTCACAAAGCATGTGACTTTTGATCTCAGGGTCATGAATTCAAGCCCTATGTTGGTAGTAGAGTTGACTTTAAAAAAATGAAATCAGGGGCACCTGGGTGGCTCAGTGGGTTAAAGCCTCTGCCTTTGGCTCAGGTCATGATCCCGGGGTCCTGGGATCGAGCCCCGCATTGGGCTCTCTGCTCAGCAGGGAGCCTGCTTCCCTTCCTCTCTCTCTGCCCGCCTCTCTGCCTACTTGTGATCTCTGTCTGTCAAATAAATTAAAAAAAAATGAAATCATTGCTTCTGAGGAAGACAATGTCAACAAAATGAGAAGACAAGCCACAGACTAGAAGAAAATATTTTCAAATGACAAATTTAATAAAGGATTCTTAATCCAAAACATATAAAAAACTATTAAATTTAACAATAAGAAAATGAACAACCTGATTAAGAAATAGGCAAAAGACCCAAACACATATTTCATCAAGATGACATGTAGGTGGTATATGATATATGTTATATATCACAGAAATTGTGATAATCATATTAATGATATATCCTAAATAAGTATAGGAAAAGATATTAATGATATATCATAAATAAGCATATGAAAACATGTCATTAATTTCAAATCAACAAGATCTTACTTTGTACCTATTAGAGTGGCTAAATCCCAAACAATGACAACTCTAAATGCTGCTGAAGACATACAGCAATAGAACTCTCAATTATTGTTGTGAATGCATGATGGTACAGCCACTTTAAAATACATTTTGGCAGATTCTTATAAAACTAAACATAATCTTACTTTGTAATCCCACAATTGCTTTCTCTGGTATTTATCTAAATGAGTTGAAAATATATGTCCATACAAACACCTGCACATAGTGTTTATAGCATCTGTATTCATAAAAGCCCAAACTTAATATCAGCCAAAATTTCCTTCACTAGGGGAGAGGATAAATAAACTGTGGCACATCCATACTGTGGCACATCCATACAATGGAAAAAAAAAACTTCAGTACTAAAAAGAAATGGCCTATTAAGCTATGAAAAGACAGAGGAATCTCAAACGCATATTGCTAAGTGAAAGAAACCAGTCTGAAAGGCTACATACTGTTGATGCCAACTATATTACATTCTGGGGAAGGCAAAACTATGGAAAAAATAAAAAGATCAGTGTTGTTTGTCAGGGGTAAAGGGGAAAAGAGGGATGAACAGGTGAAGCACAGAGGATTTTTTAGGGCAATGAAACTATCTTGAATGTTACCACAATGGTAGATACTTGTCATTCTACGTTTGTCCAAAACCACAGAATGTGTAAACTGTAATGTAAACTATGGACTTTGGTTGATAATGATATGTTAGTGTTGATTCACAGATTGTAACAGGTGTACCACACTGAGGTTAGATGTTAATGGTGAAGGAGGCTATGTTGTGTGTGTGGGGGGAAGCCACATAAGGACTCTGTGTGCTTTCAATTTTTCTGTGATCTTAAAACTACTCTAAAATTAAAATTAATAATTGAAAATAAAATCTAAACTCTGGAGATGAAAATTTCAGTATCTGAGATAAAAAATACTGCGGATAGGATTAGAGCAGGATTATACGGCAAAATGAAAAATTTTGAGTTTGAGCACACAGCAAATGAAACTACCCAAAGTGAAATACACTGCAGAAAAAAAGAGATAAACTAAACACAGCATTAGTTAGTTGCGGGACACACTGGTCTGTAGAGGTGGGAGAAGGATATCTGAAGAAACAATGACCAAAATTTTTCAAATTTGATAAATACTACAAGCCCATAAATCTCAGTTCAACAGTAAGAAATATGAAAAAACTTCATGGAGGCACATCACAATATAACTGGTTAAAGCCAGTGATTTTTAAAAATGCACTACAAAGAGGAATGGATAAAACTATATTTTATATGCAGAGGAACAAAAATAAGAATGATGGATTTTTTTTTTTTTAGTTTTAAAAGATAATTTTATTTATCAGAATGATAGATTTCTTATATGAAACATTCAGGGCAACAGTGAAGTCAACATCATTCAAGTATTTGAAAAAACAATCAACCTAGATTTCAATACACAGAGATAATATCTTTTAAAAATAAAGGTAAAACAAAAACATTTAGAAAACTTAAAGAATTCATCAAAAGCATATCTACAATGCAAGATGTCTTAAAAGGAGGGAAATAAAATGGACAAATGGAAAGATAAGGAACAAACAGCAAGTTGGAAGATTTAAACCTAACCATATCAATATTCGTTTTAAACATAAATGACCTAAATATTTCCATAGAAGGAAAGAGAATATTGGATTGTATAAAAAGGTAAGATCCAATTATATGCTGTTTATAATAAATATACTTTAAATCTAAAGGCAATAATAGGTTATAATGAAAGGATAGAAAAGAAAACGTGTGATAAAATTAATTTTTAGAAGACCACAGTGTGTATGTTAATAACCAAAATAGTGTAGTTCTGAGCAAATGGTATTTTTAGGTCTTGAGATGGTCACTTCATGATGATCAAGTGCTCAGTTTCCAAAGATAATAAAACAATCCTAAATGTTTATGCCCCTAATAATAGTTTCAAAATACATGAAGCAAAGCTGACAGAATAGCAAGGAGAAGTAGAAAAACCCACAAATAAAGTAAGAGGTTTCAATGCCCACTCTAAAAACTGACAGAATAGGTATTGAAAAAATTAGGGTATTGAAAACTTAAAAACCAACTACCAACTAACTTGACCTAACTGATCATTTTATAAGAATTTCCCAGTAGCAGAATATACATTCTTTTCAAGTTCGCATGAATGTTTTATATAGATAAATAATATTCTGAGCCCAGGAACTAGTCTTAGTAGTTTTAAGATGATTTAAGTAATACAAAGTATTTTCTCTAATCATAAAGAAATTGATAAAAATAACAAAAGCTATTATAAATTTTCACATTTTGGAAATTACCATATTTCTAAATACCCATAGATCAAGGAAAATATAAAAAAAAAGAAATCAGAAGATACTTTTAGCTGAATGAAATTGAACTGCAAAATGTTTAAAAGGAAGAAAGTTTTCAAATCATTGATGTTAGGTTCAATCAGAAAACACACACACAAAAACAAACAAACAAAAAAAAACTAGAAAAAGAGAGCTAAATGAGTCCAACATAAACAAAAGCATAGAAATGATAAAGACCAGAATAGAAATTGGTGAAACAGAAAACAGGAAAAAAAAATCAATAAAACCAAAAGCTCTTCTTTGGATTAGTAAAATTGATAATCTTTAGTTAGACTGATTAGGGAAAAAAGAGAAAAGATGAACATTTCCAATATCAGGAACAAGAACTCTGGCATCAATACAGATCTACATATATTAAAAGAACAGCAATGAATTAAAAAAAACTTTATGCCAGTAAATTTAATAACAAATTAAATGGACAAATTTCTTGAAAGAGATGAACAACCAAAGCTTACTAAAGAAAATAAGATAGATAGCTTCACTAGTTCTATGATTTTTTAAATTAAATTTATAATTAAAATATTCCCCAAAAGAAGCCTCCAGACCCATATAGCTTCACTGGTGAATTCTACACATATTTAGGGGAGAAATAATACAATTAGTTTATAAGAGCTCTTCCAGAAAATTAAAAAGGAAGGATTACTTTACAACTCATTCTATGAAGTTGGTATTATCCTGATAGCAAAACCAGATAAAGACATCACAGAAAAGTAAAGTGGAGATGAATATCTGTCATGTGTGTAAAACACAAAGTTTCTGAACAAAAATTTAACAAATCAAATTCAACATTATATAAAATGATAACATATCATTACTAAATGAAGTTTGTGTTAGGAATGTAAATATTTAAAGATTAATCAATTTAATTCACTATATTAACAAACTAAAAAATAAGTCATATAATCATCTCCATAGATACAGAATATATCATTTGACACAATTCAACATTCATTCCTGATTTTTAAAAAGAACTGTCTGAAAATAATAAATAAAAATAATTCATTCCACTTACTAAGGTTTATCTATATCTAAAACTCACATCATGCTGAATGTTGACAGACTGAATGAGTCTTCTGAAATTCAGGAATAGGGCAAGAATATCCACTTTTAACACAATTATTTGATAATTTATTAGAGATAAAAGCCAACACAATAAAGAAAATGAAATAAAACCTTCTTGATTGGAAGAGATAAAGCATAACTATATCTTTGTAAATATATGACATAATTCTCTTCGCAGAAAATACTGAAAAAATAGTTACCAGAATTAATAAGTGTGTCTAGGAATGTTTCAGGATTCAAGATTAACATACATTCAATATATAAAAACCAATGTAATAAAGCATGTCAGTAGAATAAAGCCAACCCATGGGATCATCTCAAAGATGCAGAAAAATAATTTGAGAAAGTTCGACACACTTTCATGATAACATAATAGGGGTAGAAGACAACTTCATCAATATGATAAAGAACATCTACAAAACCCCACAACTGACAATATACTGAAGAGGAGAAGAATAAAATCTGCCCTCAAAGATCAAGATTAAGTCATGGGGCACCTGGTTGGCATAGTCAGTTAAGTTTTCAACAAGGTCCACATCAGCTCTGCACTAAGCATGGATCCTGCTTAAGAGTCTCTTTCTCCCCTCTCTCTGCCTCTCCCCATGCTCGCTCTCTCTCTCTCTAGAATACATAAATAAATCTAAAAAAAAAAAAAAGAAGTCAAAGATAGCTTCTCACCTCACCACTTCTATATAACACTTTGTACTTAATATCTTAGCCATGGCAATTGAGTTATAAAAAGAAATAAAAGGCATCTAGACAGGAAAGGAAGAAGTAAATGAGATGACATGCTTCTATCAATATAACAGCTTAGGGAACAGACACACACACAACTAAACTAGTAGAACTAATAAACAAATTCAACAGGTTGCAGGGTAGAAAAATTGATGTACAAAAATCAACTTCATACACTGGCAACAATCTAAAAATGAAATAAATTCCAAATTTCGTAACATCAAAAATATTTAAGAATGCATTTACAAGAGATATTCAAGATTTGTACAACTGAAAACTACCAAATACTTATGAAAGTAACTAAAGAAGACCTAAAAAATGGAAAGAAATCTCGTGTTCATGAATGGGAATACTTACTATTGGTAAATGGGGTAAACACTTCAAATTGTGCTACAAATTTCACCTAACTTCTATCAAAATCCCATTTAACTTTTTTTGTACAAGGGACCCAGAATAGCTGAAACAGTCCAAACAAATAAATAAATTTAGAATACTCATACTTCTAGAATTCAAAACTTACTAGAAAGCTGCACTAATCAAGATAGAGTGGTAATGACATAATGATGAATATGTACACAAATAGAATCACATGTAAACTCCAGAAATAAATTAATATATTTATTGTCAATTGATTTTTTTATAAGATGTCAAGACCATTTCAATGGGGAGAGAATATTCTTTTCAAGAAATGGAGCTTGATATCTATGTGCAAAAGAATGAAGTTGAAACTTTATTTCATACCTTATGCATAAATTAACTGAAAATGACCTTTGGGTCTTTTGACCTAAATTTAAGATCTGAAAGTATAAAACTCTTTGAAGAAAATATGCTGTAAATCTTTGTGACCTTAGATTAAGCAATGATTTCTTAGATATGACACTTAAAGCAAATGCAACTAAAGAAAAAATAGATAAATTGGACTTCATCGAAATGAAAATGTGCCTCAAATGATACTATCAAGAAAATGAAAAGATGATTGAGAGAATTGGAGAAAATACTTTCAAAACATATATCTGATAAATGCTTATTATTCAAATGTGTAAAGAATTCATAAGTCAACAAAAAAAAGAGAAATAATACAAATAATAAATCAGTGAAGGATTTGAATAGACATTTCTCCAAAGAAAATATACAAATGGACAATAAGCACATGAAAAATTGTTAGTCATGAGGGAAATGTAAATAAAAACCACAATGATATACAACCTCACATCCCCCAAGATGGCTATAATTAAAAAAAAAAAAGATAACAAATATTAGTGAGGTTGTGGAGAAAATGTAACCCTCTTATATTACTGGTCAGAATGGAAAATGATGCAGCCATTTCAGCAGTTACTCAAAAAGTTAAAAATAGTGATCATATGACCTAACAATTCCCTTGTTAGTATACAGCTGAGAGACTTGAAAACATCTTCACATAAAAATATGTACATGAATATTCATAACAATATTTTTTTTGTAACAGCCAGCAACTAAAATACTCATTAATGGGTGAATTGATAAACAAAATGTGGTATGTTCAAGTAATAGAATATCATTCAGTCATAAAAAGAAAGGAAGGGACACCTGGGTGGCTCAGTGGGTTAAAGCCTCTGCCTTCAGCTCAGGTCATGATCCCAGGTTCATGGGATTGAACCCCGAGTCAGGCTCTCTGCTCAGCGGGGAGCCTGCTTCTTTTCCTCTCTCTCTGCCTGCCTCCCTGTCTACTTGTGATCTCTGTCTGTCAAATAAATAAATAAAATCTTTAAAAAAAAAAAAAGAAAGAAAGAAATGAAGTACTGAAGTATGTTACCATGTGGATGAGCCTTGAAAACTTTATGCTAAGTGAAATAAGCCGTATAAAAAGGCCATATGTCAGAATACTCTACTTTTATGAATGTTCAGAAAAGCCAAATGATAGAATCAAGAGAGTATATTAATGGGGATGCAAAGTTTATCAACTGTATTTCTTCTTTTTTTAAAATAATATTTTAAAAAATTTTTATTTATTTATTTGACAGAGAGAGATCACAAGTAGGCAGAGAGAGAGATTGGGAGAAGCAGGCTCCCCGCCAAGCGGTGAGCCCAATGCGGGCCTCGATCCCAGGACCCTGAGATCATGACCCGAGCTGAAGGCAGAGGCCCAACTCACTGAGCCACCCGGGTGCCCTATCAACTGTATTTCTAAGTAGTAAGAACAAACAACTGAAAATTGAAATTTTTTTAAATGCCATTTATAATATTATCAAATATGAAATATTAAGATAAACCTCACAAAAGATCTGTGCACTGAAAACTAAAAATGATGCTTAGAATTTAAAATAGATCTAAGCAAAATGAGAGAGATACTTTGTAATGGGCTGGAAGACAAAGTATGTCAATTCTCTCCAAATTGATGCATAGATTCATTGCAATCCAAATGAATATGGCAGCAGATTTTTTATGTAAAAATTCTGAATGTGATTCTAAAATTCATATGGAAATGCATGGGACTTACATTAGATAATACAATGAAAAAATAAGAACAATGTGGCAAGAACACACCAATTTTCAAAATTTATTATAAAGTTATAGTAAATAAGATAGTGTCGTATTGTAAATAATTGTCAGAAACTAAACAATTATTAACTGAAATTTTTTCAGAAGGTACCAAAAATATAGCAGGTAGAAAATATTACAGATAACAAGAGGTTACTTTCCCAGTCTATTTAAGAATTTAATGTACAGAACTTTAAAATGAGTGTGTAAGGGCTTTTCTTTTCACTGAAGTTGTCACTGTAGAAATTGATGAATTGGTAAGTAATATAATAAGGTGTCAGCTCAGTTTTGAATTGAATACAAATATTTTAAAAATAAATTCCAAAATTATTTTGTCAAATTTTATGACTGTTGGTCTGATTGGCATTCAATTGTGCTTTAGAAAATATTTCTGGTAAGTAAATCAATAATGCCTCTTCTCCTTTCTCCTTCTTTTCCTTCAACATCTCCTCTTTCTCCTTCTTCTTCAATTCAAACTTTGTATTTTTATGTACCCTTTTACTTACTAATTATGTCATAATAACATAAATAAAATACCATACACTTTACTATTCATAGACTTTAGGAGAAGGCGAATCAGTAAAAACAGTGTGAGTTGGTCAAATTTTATAGATTCTTGCAAGGTCAATGTCTTTTGGCAAATCAGACCTCCTGCACAAAATGTAGATGAATCACTATCTAATAAATACTTAAGGGACTGCTGCAGTACACTGTCTTCATTAAATTGCTATTTGTGACTGACAGTTAAGGTCTGTGATTATAAGAATGTCTATTAATTCAGAAACATTAAAAGCTCTAATGTCAGCAAAAATATCTAAACCATTTTTGCTGAGTAGTACTACATATTGAAATAAGCATTCAAATGATATAATTTTTCAAATAGCTGCCATAAATGTAGTTGCAGATACTTTTTTAATATCTGCAAGGCATTTTGCTAGAAACTACCAGTAAACACTTGATCACAAAGATAATAACTTCTAAAAAGATGATCCAAGTGATTTCATATGCTAATTTATTTAATCTTCTTTACAACCATTAGTAACCATTATCTCCATTACAAATGGGGAAAGCTATGAAATAGAAAGATCAAGTAACTTTCTTAAGTTTATACAACCCATGTACTAAAATTACATTAAAAAATGGAAGCAGCCTTATTCTCAGGAACATTACTTCCGTAGTGACTCATTCTTTCAATGTGACTGGAAATAAATGGCATAAATATTCACCATTTCAAAACCCATATATTTGCGACAAGGATATCCAGTTTTGTTCAGCAATTGAGTTAGTGATAGATAAGGGAGGGGTACAGATAGCAGCATTGGCCTCTGGCTCATTTTTTTCCTCTGAACTTTTTTACTTAAAATAATTACAGAGACAAAAGTTACAAAAATAGTACAAAAAGTCCCATGTACCCTTCACCCAACTTCCCCCAATGATGACAACTGAACACAGATGAACACAGAAACTGCCACTGTTATATTTCTATTAACTAGGCTATATACTATATTCCGTTTTCAACATTTTAAAATCTGTATTTGGGGGTGTATGTGTCTGTGTGTTTATAGTTCAATGCAATTTTATTTTGTGTGTAGATTAACTTATTTCATGTATAGTTTCATGTCCCATGTATACTTATAATTTTTACCAATGATCTGATAGTATCAGAACCAATCCTTTCTTCTCATCCTTATTCATCCCAGTGGTTCCATCACTTCCTATATACATGAACAAAAATTCTGCAAGAATCTCATCGTCCAGCTCTGCTCTTGAACTCATCAGTCCTAGTTTACTAACTTGGAACAAAAAGAAGAGGCAGAGTTTCCAATTCTTTTTCATCAGGCAAACCTTCCTGTCTTGGGCAAATCAGGACTAGAAATTCCTAAATAGTGGAAAGGAAAGCTTTGTCCAACTCGATCACATAGCATGTGCCCACCAATTTCCCTGGATATATCAGGGAATTTTTTCGACCCCATTTGAGCCTGAGCTCAGTCAAAATGTCCAACATATTCAACCTCATGAAGCATTTCTGTTTAGATGCTCCAAGACACTTACATCTCATTTATAAAACAATATACAATTTTGCTCTTATGCTTCCTTTTTTTTTTTTTTTCCAAATTTTCCCTTTCAGTGAAACACACCGTTTTAGGATTAACTAGAAATTTTGACAAATCCTAGACTCCATTTTTATTGGCCTCTGCCTCTTCCAAATTTAATTCATTGCCAAATTATGGCAACTTTTTATCTTTGTTATCTCCTTGTTATCCTTATCTACTCTCTTGGTTACATTCTCTTAGCTAATGCTATATTTTAAGCCCTTAATATTTTTGTCTTTTGATGATATCATTTGCCTTTTAATGATATCATTTGCCTTTTAATTGTGTTTAAATGTTTTCACAAAGACATAATACATCCCTTATAGTTCACTGTTCTATCAGACTGAATTTAAATAACATGTAGCATTTGGACACACTCTCATTTTAGATACTAGTCATTACGTTCACCAAAGCTATAGGATACAATTCAAATTCCTTAGAATTATAGTTATGATTCTTTTTTTTAAAGATTTTATTTATTTGACAGACAGCACAAGTAGGCAGAGAGGCAGGCAGAGAGAGAGGAGGAAGCAGGCTCCCTGCTGAGCAGAGAGCCCGATGTGGGGCTCGATCCCAGGACCCTGGGATCATGACCTGAGCTGAAGGCAGAGGCTTTAACCCACTGAGCCACCCAGGTGCCCTATAGTTATGATTCTTATAATTTTATCATTTCTATCTCTTCACTCTCATTTCCTACCAATTCCCTTCCCTGAGCTGAGGCTTCTATGAAGGTCAAACTACTAGAGTTCATAGAAAGGCATATATTCTCTTATATCCCCAGGCTTTTGCAAATACAGATTCAATTCTTCCCTTAAAAACATATCCTTACCTTCTTTTTTTTTTTTAAGATTTTATTTATTTGTGAGAGAGAGAGAGCAAGAGCACAAGCTGGAGGAACAACAGGCAGAGGGAGAAGCAGGCTTCCTGCTGAGCAGGGAGCCTGATGCAGACTCAGTCCCAGAACCTTGGGATCATGACCTGAGCCGAAGGCAGACGCTTAACCATTTGAGCCACCCAGGTGTCCCATATCCTTACCTTCTTAAATCACAGACTTCCATTCATCCTTCATAACTCAGAAAAACTCTTTTCTAAGAAGCATTTCATTGTCTCTACTCCACCCAGCTATTCATAATGTTTCCAATATACATTATAATTTCATACTACATACTACTTTTCATCTTACCCATTACTTATTTCTATATTTTTAGTATTCTAGATGTATTATAATTTTCATGAATATCTGTTGAATAAAGATGTCATTAACAGCAATTAAAATTAAAGGATGTAATTGCTTCAAGTGACCTGAGAAGTTATTTTCTTTATATCCTTCATTTTATGGGTGATAAAGTTGAGTCCCAGAGAGCTATCCATGAGGACAAATTATGGTTCAATTGTGTCCCCCAAGAACATATGTTGACATCTTAACACCCAGTATGTCAGGATGTGACTTTATTTGGAAATAAGATCATTGCAAATATAATTAATTTAAGAGGAAGATACACTGGAATAGGATGGCCTCTTAATCTGATATGCCTGGTATTTTTATAAGAAATGAGACGACCAGACACATAAGGGCAGGATGCTATATGGTAAAAGAAACAGCAACTCAAGTGCTATGTCTGCAAACTAAGAATGTCAAGGATTGCTGGCAAACCACCAAAAGCCAGAAAGAATTCTCCCCCATATGCTTCAAATGGAGCATGTCCCTACCAACAACTTGATTTCTGACTTCTAAGCCTCCATAATTATGTCTAGGATCCATGTTCCTGACAACCTGTTTCTAATGTTTTTTATTCCACCCCAGTAACAAAATATGGATGCTGTTCTAAAGATAAATAAATTTACTTTTGTAAACAGACTTTATTGATAAAACATATATTACCTTTATTTTTTGCAGATACTGCTTTCACTTTATTACAGAGGTCCTTTAAATAGAGTTATTCTGTCTCTGACATGTTGCTTTCTTTGAGAAGACACACATTTGGGGCTGGCTATTAAAGGATAATCTGGAATAAATGATACATTCAACTTCATGTTTGTGATGAGTCCTGTGATGGTTATTTTTATATGTCAACTTTTCTATAGTGCCCAGTTTGGTCAAATACCAGTCTAGATGTTGCTATGAAACATTTAAAAATATCTGGTTAACATTTACAATCAACAGACTTTGAGTAAAGCAGATTACTATCTACCAATTGGTGGACCTCAACCAAGCAGTTGAAGATCGAAGAATGACGATTGAGATTTCCTAAGAGAAGCAATTCTGTCTCAAGACTGTAATATCACTCTTGTCTGAATTTCCAGCCTGCTGAACTTCCCTTCCTTACAGATCTCCAATTTTCCAGCCTCAACAATCCCATAGCCATAAGCCAACTTCTTAAGATTCTGACCCCTCCCTTCCTATGTAGACTCTAGACAGATGATTCAGATCTATGAATAGTTAGATACAGATATAGATATACAGATATAGGTACAGGTGTACAGATATACAGATATATAGATATACAGTGTACAGATATACAGAGAACCATGAATAATACAGATGCCAGCTAATGAGGTGATACCATTTAAATGCAAAGTGTAAAAGAGGAGATAGCTAGAACCTGGGAGGAGTGATGACCAAATAACCCTGAGACAAAGCCATATGGGACAAAAAAAGCAAGGTATCCTCAAAGAGCTGAGTATCTGAGCTAAATAGCTTATGCTGTGATTTTCCCAGTTCCCCAATACAAATTATAACACAAAGACTATATGGAATGCATGGATATGTGAAGGTTCAAAAATGTGATCAAGTGAGATGAAGGAATGATTGGTTTGCAAATACAGCACAGCCTTCTATAGGGATGAATTAATTACCAACTGCTTAAGAACCCTAAGGACTATGAAGTCAATGAACAAAGTTTTGTGTTTTTTTTGTTTTTTCCTTTCCACGTTGTGAAGTGGGTTGAGGGGAATCAAGAGATGGCTCCTCTACAGGCAACAGGCCCACACTTAATTCAATTGACTATTATTCTGCCACTCATCTACCTTTCTCTCTCTCATAAATATATATATATATATATATATTGAGATATATATATAATGATATTATATATATATTATATATATATATGTATATATCTTATTCCACTGAACAGTAAACCTTACTCCATACACTCACATAAGCACACATAATCACATACCTAGACAGTTCTAGGACCATGAAAGCTGCAATATGGTATAGGAATCCCTATACTAAAGAACCTTAGAATATACTAGGAAAGGTAAAGTCCTTTAGAAATGTCTAATGAATTCCAGATGGAATAAATGCCATACTCCCTTAACAAGACTTCTCCATTTCCCTCAGTCACTACTCACTATGCTCCTGCAGTTCTCAACCCATGCCTCTCCACTACAGAACATATCATGTTGTTTATATATATTGGTTCTTATCCTGTTTCCCTATTGACTTGACCTCCCACTTGACTATGAACTCCTTAGAGCAGCATTGCTATATATAGTTCTTACTCATCCTTGCGTTGTCTCTCATCCTAGCTCCCAAGACAATGTCTAGCATGGTTTTGGTAATTAAAATGCTCAACTGCTCAGCAGGGAGTCTGCTTCTCCCTACCCCTCTCTCTACTCCTTCTCCCATCAGCCATTCCTGCTCATGGGCTCTCTCTCTCTCTCTCTCTCAAGTAAATACATAAAATATTTTTTTAAAAAAAGTTTGCAGAGCACCTGGGTGGCTCAGTGGATTAAGCCTCCACCTTCAGCTCAGGTCATGATCTCAGGGTCCTGGAATGGAGTCCTGCATCAGGCTCTCTGCTCAGCAGGGAGCCTGCTTCCCTCTCTCTCTCTTTGCCTTCTTCTCTACCTACTTGTGATCTCTGTCAAATAAATAAATAAAATCTTTTTTAAAAAAAATTTTAAAAATAAATAAAATTTTTTTTAAAAAGAGTAAATGAATTTCAGAACAAAAACATTTATTGTGGTCAAAGAAAAAGGTAAAAGAACATCGCCCAATTCAAAATATGAGAGACAATCATAAGACACAAACACTGGCCTTAAAAGCAGGTAGCCAAATTCCATCAGGTCATGTTATAGAATGGCTTACAACACTGTCTCACTTTGGCATCTGCAATGACTAAGTGAATAATTTGAGCACTTAGCAAAAATATCTTCCTGACTCTGTCCTTTCCCATCTCTCTGAATATGAGTATCATGGAGACTATATATGGTGATGACATTTCTAATGTCGTGATCTTTATTCTTCCAGGGTCCCAGCCTCTTAAACAATATCAAAGACTTGTGAAGAAACAGGAGATATATATATATATATATATATATATATATATATATATATTTTATTTTCACTTGCAGTGTCAGTTCACCATTACTTAGTCATATACTAAGCCATTACTATACTTGTTCAGGTGTGTATTTGATTTTAACCTATTAAGATTATTTATGTGATAAAAAATAGAAATTGTGGTGTCTGAAGAAATATGGATTGGTAACTCTTGTTAATCTAAACCAAATGGAATTTTGGGAAATTTATCTCTTAGCTTAACTATTCGAATCTCCAGAATACAAGAAAAAATTACAAAAAACCTATAATTTATTTAAAGTCTCAACATGCACAATTCTTACCAAAGAGATTAGAAAAGTAGAGTAACTAATGCATTTACCTTCAACTTCTCCCTCCACTATGACGGAAAATCTATTTTAGTGTGATTATACCAAAAAAGATACACAACATAACAAAGTAAGTCATTCAATCTCCAAGGAAAGAAAAATCTAATGAGACTATATATAGATAATTTTCGAGGGATAAAATTTATTTAATGATATGCCAGTTTCTCATTCCCTAAGGCACAAATATAATACCACTAACTGAAAACTGAGTCCAAAATGCCAACCATTAAGATTCTCAGAAAATAATACATAGATACCTAGATATGTAGTTAGATGATACAAAAAATAGCTCTGACTTGTAATCTGTATTGGATTATTTTATCCATTTGATTTTTATAACTTTTGCTTTTTTTATCCATCTGAGGAACCACATGGGGAAAAACAAACAAACAAAGCAAAACAAAATAAAAACCAAAAACACCTGAACTGAGAGCTAACCTGGAGTAATGGAAAAAAGGGTGGTTTGTGGTTAAATGGGCAGTAAGCCTCTCTCAAATTTATTTTTGTTATTTTACAACTGTGTGATGATGGGAAAACACTTTCAAACACACCCTTTCAGTTTAATTCTGAAAATATTTAAAAAAGGAAACAGAAATACATAAAAATATTTATCATGAAGAATTCCATAAAGGAGACTCATAATGAATATCAAGTCCCCTCTCCTCTTTTCTAGTCTTGGGGTTTTCTTTTTTTAATCAATAATATGTATTGGCCAAAGTTCTCATTCTCCTGTCCCACCAAACAAAATAATGAAAACATGGTAAGATGATTAAAGAGATAATAAAAGAGTTGTAATAGAGTCTATTTTTGATATTGCTAAAAAACTTTTAAGTTTCACTTTCTTCTCCATTCTGTCTACATATGGACAAAGTAGTGAGAAAGCCCAGTTGTTCCCTCCTTCGGCACCATAAAGAAGTTAATACTACATAAACCCTATAGGGAATTCTTACCCCAGCCTCATTCCCTAACTACCATAAAACTCCAAGTCAGTTGCTCCTTCTTATTCTCTCAAGACATTTTTACACCAGACTTGGAACATACTATCATTTACCCAAAAAAGCATCATATGAGTAACAATTTTTTTTTATATACTCTTGGTGCACAAGTGGCTTCATCAGTCCCCATATCCAAACCTAATTTTGGATTGAGAGACCCATCCTATCTCTATGAAAGATCACAACATTGGAACACCATGAGCAGAGTGTGCAGTAATGACCACAACCACTAGCAGTCTTTCTTCTCTTTCTTTGGCTTGAAACACAACTCTGCTGTTTGTGGCCTAGCATGTACTTTGAGACGTTGCCTACTGACTAGCTTGTGATTTTCGCTATGCTTGTCCTTTGTGTTGCATTTGCTGAGTCTTAACAAAATTTCTGTTAGAGATTTAACCAACTGGAGACAAAATTTTCAAATATTCAGGGGAAAGGATGTGAGATTAAAGTCCTCTTTAAAATGACATTTACTTGTATATCTCAGTTCAGACTCATCTATAAATTTTAGACTAAATTGTGACTCTCCAATTCAGCATAATCTGTGAATGACACTAGGCCAATGGAACAACTCTTACTCTGTAACTGCTGGTTCTGTGTATCAAGCAGGCATTGCCCTTAATCTCTAGAGTTCTCAGGGCTAAAGACTAGTACCCTGTGCATTATGTGGTACCATTGGGTGGTCACTTGAAGTAGAGCAGTCATCCTGTGGCAGGCTGAGGTCATATTTCGAAAAGTAAAAGGCTCACTCCAACCCTCTATTGGCCTTTGCTGATGCTGCTACCCACAACTTTGTTGCAGAAAAAGATCCAGATCATCAGGGATCTGGGAGGAAACCCATGCCCCTTCCCCAACCTATGGGATAGCCAAGGGTTTTTTTTTTCAAACTTGGCATTTAAGTTCAAAGTCCTTATATCCAATAAAGCAATCACTGCCATGGGAAAAGATTTCTTACCCTGATGATACCAATTTATAACTTTCTTAAGGAAGAAACTTATAAATATGAGAAAGGTAGTGACAAACCACAACTAAAATACATTCAGTTACTACAGAAAGAGAGAGAGAAAGAAAGAAAGAAAAAGAAAGAGAGAAAGAAAGTAACTAGACAGGGAGAACAAACAAACAAAAACTAAAATATAGGTTCACAATTTGACGCAGATGGATACCATATACTCACTAAAATAATTTTTATAACAAAAGATAAAAGGTGATGGATTCTGCACTTCTACAACACAGGTTTTGAATCTACTTTAACATCTACTGAGATGCACCGATTTGCAAACTTCCCATGGTCTTAACCAATACTGGGGCTCGAATTACAGTTACACTTTGAAATCCACTAAATATAAAAATTACCCTTTGTACTCTTGAGTTACCATATATAAAGTAGAAAATAAATATTTATACTTTACCTTATTCTTCCAGTTTAGGCTAGTACTTTGCCTAACTTTCCCATGGTTATATTCTAAAATACCCATAGCAGGTATGGAGTCTGTAACTCAACAAGTGTCAAATAAAAATTAAGTCATTGACATTTACAACTGGCTTGACAAAACAGACCCTGTGCCCTAACCTTCCCCACCTGTTAAAATAGTTAACATTTTAGAGAAGGGTGATTACCCCCATTGTTCCATTAAATAGCTCAATTTGGCCTATTCTTAGGAAGAATGGATGGTAACTCAGGGTGGATTACTACCACCTCACTGTGATTGGTCCCACTCATTAAGGCCCCCAGACCTATTGTTACTGAAATTACTGGCTCCATACAATCAGTAATTGATAAATATTTTGCCATTACTGACTTGAATAAATTCTATTAGATATCTATTTCAATAGCCTCCAGCTGTAGTTTGTTTTCATAAAGACACAGTATTTCTTTCCTTGGCTACCAATGGAATACTTCAACAGTTGTGCCTCACATAGTCTTTGTAGGCAAGATTTTAACCACACCCAACTTTCTCCAGAAGTACAGTTATAATTTTACATCAAGAACATTTTTCTCTGAGGAACTTCATTTGACACACATAATCAGAACATACAAATAGTCACAAAGGACACACAAAAAGGGGATGGACCCAGCGTCTCAGTTGAATTACTGAAAATTATTTGGTCAACTGAGTACAGGAAATAGCTAATGACCCCATCGGGATCTACAATGTTAAAAGAAGCTCAACTTTTTTTTTTTTTTTAATTTTACTTATTTGACAGAGAGAGAGAGAGCACGAGCAGGTAAAATGGAGGCAGAAGCAGGCAATAGCAGCCTGAGCAACAGACATGAAAGTATTCCAATAAGACCACACTCCTTGAAAGCCCCCTGAAAAGAGAGTAAAGTAGAGGAGAGAAAGTACTCACCAAGTTTGCACCGAAGCTCAGAGTCCAGATGTAAAGACTCAAAGCCCCATGTTAGGCGCCAAATGATGAAGTTTTAGAATATAAATGAGGTGTGGAGCCAACCAAGAAAGAATTCTTGAGATATTTCTGGTGCAAAAAGCTGATTCTATAAAGCAGGAAGACAGGAACCAAGTTCAAAAAGAGCTGCTGCCTGGGGTTGTGCGGGGTTGTTGATAATATACTATGGGATTGGGGAGGTAAGGCACAGGGAGATTTCAAAAGAACTTTCATATGCTAAAGAAGACCTACAGGATACTGGATACCAGAGGCCTTGCCAACGTCAAGCAAAGGTTTTTTTTCCCTCTAGCAAGGCATTAAGATTAAGATAGTTGGAAAAAGAAGAAAAGAAACAAGATGGGATTGGGAGGGAGACAAACCATAAGTGACTCTTAATCTCACAGAACAAACTGAGGGTTGCGGGGGGGAGGGGGT
>PISX010028577.1:0-21344 GCA_004024625.1 Mellivora capensis | reverse complement strand
GCGGGGGGGGCGGGGGGGCGGGGGGGAGGGCGCTGGGTGGGGAGGGATGAGCCCTCTGCAAGCTTAGCCTTGCGGGTGGGAAGGGGTACCGGCCAGTGGGCCAGGCAGGGGGCAAGGAAGGGCACAGCCTCCGGAAAACAGGAGCTCGCTCCTGCCCAGTCCTGGTCTTAACTGTGAGAGGAAGGGGTCTGACAAACAAGATGGTGGCTGATCTGATTGTGGCCCCCTCCTCCAGGAAGCCCCCAGCTGACTCCAGGGTGGGGTGAGGAGACCCCTCCTTTCCTCACATCTCCTCCTCCCCAGCATCAGCCTCACCAGACAGTCAGTGCTCTCTGAGCACTTCAGGGATCCCAGCACCCACTGGGCACTCAGGGCCGCAGAAGGTGTCTTGAATACATGTGTGGGCGTGTGTCCCGGGAGTCCAGAGCCCCTTCCCTCTAAGACTGCCAGGAAGGTGAGCTGAAGGGCAAGGGAAGATTCCTAAGAGTGAAAGATGCTTATCCCCAGAGGCTCTGGAGACCACCCTCTCGGGCCTGTGGCTTCCCAGGCTTTATGCCAAGTTCTTGACTACATGATGGACAAGGACAATAAAAATCACCACCACCAGGGGCGCCTGGGTGGCTCAGTGGGTTAAAGCCTCTGCCTTCGGCTCAGGTCCTGATCCCAGGGTCCTGGGGTCGAGCCCCACATCGCACTCTCTGCTCAATGGGGAGCCTGCTTCCTCCCTCTGTCTGCCTCTCTGTCTGCTTCTGATCTCTGTCCGTCAAAAAACCAAAACAAAACAAAAAACTTTCAAAAAAAAAAATATTTCAAAAAAAAAAAAAATCACCACAACCAGGTACTGAATGTTGTTTGCCCCTTGGTCAGCATTGATCACTTCCTATAACCACCGTCACAGCCCTCTGAGCAGGTTCTGTTTGTAGCCTCCACATTTTACAAAGGAGGAAACCAGGGCTCAGAGAGGGGACGTGATTTGCCTGAGGTCACACAGCAAATAAGAGGCAGAGCTTCTTTGAACCCAAGTCCATCTGACCCAGAGCCTCCTCCCTGAAGACATTTGCTATAACACCCACCTCCTCGGGGCGCCTGGATGGTTCAGTCGGTTAGGTGTCTGCCTTCAGCTCAGGTCATGATCCTGGGGTCCTGGGGTCCTGGGATTGAGCCCCACATTGGGATCTCTGCTTAGTGGGGAGCCTGCTACTCCTCACCCAGCCTGCTGCTCGCCTATGTGTGCTCTCTCTCTCTGTCAAATGAATAAAATCTTAAGAAAGAAAAAAAACAAAACATGAAAAAACAAAACCCGCCCCCTCCCAGCTCTGCAGCCACTCCCAGCTCCCAAAGCCCATGCCTGTCCACCAGGCACAGTCCGCACGGCATCTCTGGGAGGCTGGCTGACAGGGCAGGGATGAGGCTGAGTTGCCACAGGCTCACTCTGCTTCCCAACCAGGCTTCACCCCCTCTGCCCTCCCCTCCTGGTGCCTCTGCCCTCCCTCTGTTTGCTCACGCCCTGCTTGGGGGTGGGGACAGTACAGATTGCCACAGCCCCTGATCCTGTTATCCCCTATAAGGCGTGACAAGTGTGTGACTGGCCCTGCTGGGCTCCATACCCCCCCAGAAAGGGGGGGGTGCTCCTGACCCAGTCCTTCTTCTGGATTCCAGGTGGGTGATGTCTTCTGCACAGCTAGGCAGTGGGATGGCCTCAGACCTCATCCCAAGGAGGCCTTTGGTGTCCCTAAATCTGTGACCCACGGCAGAGTGGCACTGACATTCTCCAAAGAAGGAAAATACACAATGGTGTCACATCAGTCTTGCCTTGACACCCGTCTGTGCCTGTCCCTTCCAAGGTGGGGCAAAACAAGGCTCCATAGAAGGCGGGTGTGGACGGGGCCCCGGGCAGCTGTATGGCTTGGCTGAGGTAGTGGCCGGCAGCACGGATCACATGAGGCCCAGGCGGCACCCTGGACGCAGCCCCCACAGCCGGCTCTGACGGCTGGATCCCGTGGCTCTGGGGTCCAGGCATGCAGGGGGAGGCTGGCCAGAGCGCAAGAGGCACATCATGTGGGCTGGTGCAGCGGCAGCGCCGGACGGGGGCCACACCCCCTTTTCCCAAACAGGTGCCTCCCTTCCGGACTCCCCCACCGCGTCTGCAGTCTTCCAGGAAAAGGCCGATACAATCGCTGAGTTGGCTGATGGAGGCTGGTATGGGGCTGGCAGCTCCACAGGCTGAGCCTGCTGCTTCCAGGGCCCAGGAGGGCCTGCCCGAGAGCCTGGACCTGGCCAGGCTCCCGTTACCCGCCCCGTACTGTTGTTCCTGCTGGGCACCCGGCCCTGCCCCTCTCACTCCCCTTCTCTCCCATCCCACCCTCTGGCCCAAACAGCATCTCATGCCCAGCCCCAGCCCCTCCCCAGCCCCGCAGATGCCAACCTTGCTCATCCCTGGGGCCGGCGGGGGCCCTAACCCCACCCACACCTCAGGCTTCATCAAGGCCAGGAGCCCTGGTCTTGGTAGAGGTTTGATTTCCAGGACCCGAGTTTTAGGCTGGGTGGCCTTGGGCAAGTCTCATTCCCTCTCTGAGCCTCACTTCCCTCGGTGATGCCTGCCAGAGACCATGCCCACTACACCGTGCCATCAAAATATAGAAAGTGGCGAGCAGGGTAGGTGATCTGGAAATGTTCTGTACAGGCTCCTCTTCCCCAGCGTGACCTGTTCTTCCGGGGCCTGTGGGGAAGGAGGAAGCTGTGGCATCTTCTGCGTGCCCACCTAACGTTAATCAGCATGCCGTCATCGTGCTCAGCACGCAGTTGTTCCCGTGCGGGACGGGCTCTGGCCGCAGAGCTCTCCCCTCAGCCAGCTCTGGGCTCCCGGCTCTCGCAGTGCTGGCTTGAGGACCGGGTCCGGGGCTCCTGGCATTCACGGGGCCTGAGATGTGGGTGCAGAGTGGGCTGTGCCAGGGGCCCCCAGGCTGGGTAAGGCTGGGATTTGGAAGAATCCGGCCGTCACTGGGGCAGGTGCTGGGAAGGGCCCCGGGCCCAAGAAGCCCATGCCAGAGGCTTCGTGCCCATACCGTCCCCCGGTTCTGGTGGTAACACCCCGCTGCAGACAGCTTCTTCTTGTTTGTTTTGAGTTTGAGGGGAATTCATGCAAGGGTTCCAGTAATTAGCAGGGTGGCGGGCAGCACCCAGGACTGGCAGAGTGGGGTGGGAAGGCGGGGAGGAGAGGACCTGGCCTGGGGAGGGCTCAGCAAAGGACTGGTAGAGGGAAGAGTATGAGAGTGAGTGGGGACTCGAAGAGGGGAATGAATCCGTGAACGAGTGAGTGATTGAATTAGTGAATGAGGTAGCCGGTGGCCACGCTGTATCAGCAAACACTGACGCGGCTCTCGCTTCATGCCCAACCTTGTTCAAAGCACTTTTCTTGTCGGAACGCACGCGCTCTTCACAGAAGCCCATGCAATATGTTGTTACTGCCATTTTATGGAGAATGGATCCCCAGGCACAGAGAAGTAAAGTAACGTGCCCAAAGTCACACAGCTGGTAAAGTGACTGAGTTGGGACTTGAACCCATGCAGGCTGGCTCGAGTCTCTGGGTTTAAGGGGGAGCAGAGCCCCAGGGCTATGAAGAGAGTTACTAGCTAAGGAGTGGGAAGATAGATTTTGCAGTCTGGAACCTGAGACTTCGGACTCCACATCGTTCATTCCTTCCTTTCCTTCCACGTGTCTGCTGGTCCCTTGCTCACTCGTCCACTCACTGAATGCTGGCCCTAGGAGAGGGAGGGGTGAGATTACTAAGATTCTGTTCTGCCCAGGCAGAATTTGTCCTTCAGGGTTCAGCTTAGGTGCTACCTCCTCCAGGAAGCCTTCTCTGACTTCCTCTGCCGAGGGCTCGCAAGCTCCTGGTCTTCTGTCAGTATTATTATTTTTTTAAAAAGATTTTTATTTATTTATTTGACAGAGAGAGAGACAGTGAGAGAGGGAACAGAAGCAGAGGGAGTGGGAGAGGGAGAAGCAGGCTTCCCGCCTAGCAGGGAGCCGCTGGGATCACCACCTGAGCCGAAGTCGGAGGCTCAATGACTGTGCCACCCAGGCACCCCTTCTGTCAGTATTATCCTCCCTTGTATCCGGCTCTTTCCCTAGCCCAGGAGTGCCTTTGTCTCTGAATTCTTGGTATGCCTTGGGCACTCAATAAATGCTTAATGGACAAAATGTTGCTACCAAGCCTCCTCCTGAGTATTCTCGGTGCGCCCTGCTCTCGGCTGCCTCCTCTCCTCACTCCAGCCATGATGCTCCAGTGTCTGGGCAGAGCCCACCCAGTCCCTATATCACCCGCCCCCCACCCCCAAAGGCCTTCCCCTCCCCCCCTGGAGTGGAAACCCTCCAGGCACTGGTTTCAGCTGGGACTCACCCCTTTGCTCTGGGGAGGAGGGAACTGGGCCCGCCCTGGCTCCACGACCCACAGAAGCCTCTTCCTTCGTTGGCTAAATGTTTGTTTTCAAATTCCTGAGGCCTGCGTCACCCCCCACCTCTGTCCCCGCTGGTCCCTGGCTTGGCTTGCCATGGCTTCCTTCCTCCCCTTGCTGGGCTAGACTGGTCTGCAGGGTGGGGTGCCAGGCCACGGCTCTTTTTCCTGCTGCCCCCCAGCTAGGGCCAGAGCCGTGAGCTGACTGACCGTGGGACACGAGACAAGGAGCCCAGGAGCCCACCCCAGCCTCTCTGCTCGCAGTATAGATAGGCCCCCTCTTTTCTTCGGGGGGGAACAATGGTCGGGAAGCTGAGCTGATAGCCAGGACTAGTTATCTTCCTGGCTGGGTTAGCTGGGTTGGGGAAGCCCTGAGCTGGGCACGCCCCCTAATCAGGCCCGGTCCCTGCCCGGGAGGCCCAGCACAGGTCAGACCTAAGTCAAACTCGCAGCATCTGGGAGCCTTGAACAAGAAGGGCGGTGGGGGACACCTGGGTGGCTCCGTTGGTTAAGCGACCACCTTCGGCTCGGGTCATGATCCCAGGGTCCTAGAATCGAGTCCCACCCGGGGTTCCTTGCTCAGCGGGGAGCCTGCTTCTCTCTCTGCCTCTGCCCACTTGTGCGCGCTCTCTCTCTGACAAATAAATAAATAAAATCTTAAAAAAAAAAAAAAAAGAAGGGCGGTGGGTCTCAAACTGGAACTACTGTGTCTTGGAATTATCCGGGACGCTGACAAAAACACAGACTGCTGGGCCCTGTCCGCTGAGCTTCCAAATGGATGGGTTTGATGTGGAGCCTGAATGTGCAGCGAGCTTCCCCGGCCATTCTGACACAGGAGGCCCGCGCCGCTGGAATTCCAGCGCTGAAAGCTTGAATAAAGCAGCTGGGTTAGCCTCCCTGCTCCCCATCATGTGACTGACCTTCTAGAACTGCGCTGTTAAGTCTGGCACTAACCACAGGTGCCTATTTAAATTTAAATTAATTTAAATGAAATAAAATTAAAGCCAGTCCCTCAGGGGCATTAGCCACATTTCAAGGGCTCAGTAACCACTTGTGGCTGGTGGCCATCACATGGCACAGAGCAGATACGGAACACTGCCTTCCACCCATCCATCCTTCCATCCACGGAAGGTTCTAGAATGTCAGCTCCATGAAGGCAGAGATAATTGCTTTATTCACTGCTGTCCCCGGGCTCTAGCACAGTGCCTAGAACATAATGGGGATCAATAGCAACTTTTTCAATTAATTTTTTATCGTGGTAAAATACACGTAACATAAAATTGACCATTATAACCATTTTTACTCACATGATGTTGCAACCGGCACCACCTTGCCGTCTTTTGGCAGGACTTTTCCATCCTCCAGCAGAACTTTTTCATCCTCCCAAACTGAAGCTCTGTCCCCATGAAACAGTAACTCCCCATCCATGGATACATATTGTTTAAATATTTTATTTATTTATATGAGAGAGCAGGAAGGAGGGGAGGGAGAGAGAGAATCAGACTCCCTGCTGAGCAGGGAGCCTGATGCAGGGCTCCATCCCAGGACCCCAAGACCATGATCTGAGCCCAAGGCAGATTCTTTTTTTTTTTTAATTTATTTTTGTCAGAGAGAGAGGGAGGGAGAGTGAGGAGCGAGGGAGCACAAGCAGAGTGGCAGGCAGAGGCAGATGGAGAAGCAGGCTCCCTGCTGAGCAAGGAGCCTGATGCGGACTGGATCCCAGGATGCTGGGATCATGACCTGAGCCTAAGGCAGCCGCTTAACCAACTGAGCCACCCAGGCGTCCCCCAAGGCAGATTCTTAACTGACTGAGCCACCCAGGCGCCCTGCCATCCATGAATATTTTTGAGGCACGAGTGACCTTGGTCACGTCACTTCCCCTGCTCTGGGCTCTAGTTTTGTTATCTATAGAACAGGTACGTCCGAGTCCCTACCTTGGGAGTTTTTTGAAAGGATCGAATGAGATCACGCGTGTGCTCAGCACACAGTAAATACTCACCAAACATTAGCGGTTACTGTGTTGTTACCCCATCAGGAAGTCCTGAGTGCCCCACACCTCCCTGCCTTCCGAGCTCCACAGTCAAGTAAACAGAAACGGGGACCACTGTTGGCGTGAATCACATGGGTGTGTTTTGTCTCCGGGGTGTGAGCCACTGCCTATCCTTTGTGTCCCCAGCCCGGCTGGTCCCCCGATGGCCATGTTTGCATCTTCCAGAGTTCTCTCTCACCGAGGGCCTCCCCTGGGATCTTGCAACAGCCCTGAGGTGGGGAGAGGTCAGAAGGGGCCCTTACAGACGATGTCAAGGTAGAGATGGGAAGGCCGGGGCCTGGGGCAACACCAGAAGCCCGTGGCAGAGCCAGAACTCTGAGCAGAAATCTTTCCAAGAGGCCACCTGACTGGCACATGGGAGACCCGGGCTGAATGACCGAATGACCGGACGGTCACTGTTAGGCTGATGAACCCTTTCCCCCCCCCCCCCCCCAGCTGAAGAAACAGGGTCTGGGAGGTTACGTGAGAAGCTTGGTAAATATTTATGGAATTGATGGCGTGGTGTCAGAGGGCAGGGCGAGCTGGCCAGGCGCTCTAAAGCCTGCAGTGCCTTTAATCCCTGCCCCAAGGGACAGCCAGGACAGTCCGCTGCCCTGGGTGGGATGTTATTATGGTGGAGGAGAAAGAAGCTAACTCTTGGCATCCTGAGGGAAGGGACACATTGCCTTGGCTTTGGAGTTGGCCTCGGATCTGTGACAGATCTGGAGACAAGGGCGCCGTCTTGCTAAGCCCCTCAACTTAAGCTCAGGACCCTCCTAGAGACTTTTTAAAAAGATTTTATTTGTTTATTAGACAGAGAGAGAGACAGCAGAGAGAGGGAACACAAGCCAGGGAAGTGGGAGAGGGGGAAGCAGGCTCCCCGCTGAGCAGGGAGCCCGATGTGGGGCTCGATCTCAGGACCCTGGGATCATGACCCGAGCTGAAGGCAGAGGCTTAACTGACTGAGCCACCCAGGGCCCCCCCTTCTAGGGACATTATAAAAGTTGTGGCCTTCAGTCAGTCGTGCGCTGGGAAATGTGTAACCTCGCACTGTCTGGAAGGAAAATACAAAACAAACAGGCAAACAAACAAAAAACCCACAAAATCTTGGTTTGTGTCACTTGCCGATTGCTGTGGTACCAATTCTCCCTGCCACAGCTGGTTCCGAGGGGCTGATGAGATCGGGCAAAATTCCCGAGAACGGAACACCCCACTCCTCCTGAGCGGGTAGGAACGAGCTCTAGCACACCACTAGGTCTGTGCGACGATGCAAGCCGCTTCCCTGCTCTGGGCCTCAGTTCCCTCATCTGTAGAGAGACTCGCTTCCACGTTCCCACCCAGAGCTGAGGAGATCCTCAAGACTGGTGGGGACTGTGGAAGGTTGTGCCTTTCAGCGCCTCGCTGGGACCTGTGGGTGGGGATCCAGGGGGCAGAAAGGAGCATCGCTGTAGGGCAGCAGCACCTCGCTCGTCCCTTTCCCACCCAGAGCTCCCGGGCAGGGACTCCTGACTTGCCCAGTGGTGATGACACTTTGCCCAAATCTGGAAAGACAGGCAGGCTCACCTGCCCCCATCTGGCTAACCCCCCTCATTTCCCGTGGCTGACCTCCTCGCACCACGGGAGAGGAGAGAAATTCCCCTCTGCCACCCAGGCAGCTCCTCCTATTCCTACCTGAGCTCTGGTAGGACCCCAGGGACCCAAAGGGGCACACTTTGACAAGGGATGCCCGGTGCGGTAACAGTCCCCACTCTGCTCGTGGCATCTAAGACATTTGGATCCAGGGAACAGTGAGCCTGGAGGTTAAGGGGAGCTAGTCATGTTGGGAAATGTCCTTCCCACTTTGGGAGGGAAGACTGCATACCTGAGCTGGTGTTCCAAAAGTTTCTTTCCATGAAAGGAGATGAGGACACAATAAAATATTAGGGTGAAATGGTGCCTAGTGACAAAAACAAGCCTTCTGCTACAAAGATGGGGAAACTGAGGCCAGCGAGGGGAAAGGTCATGTTCATGGTCGCCACAAGGACTCAGGTCGAGCTGGGACCTGGACCCAGTGTTGGGATGTTCATCTCTCTTCTTTGCTACCTGGTGAGTGGCAGAAGGGGCTGGAAGGTGGGGTCCCAGTAACAGGGCTGTCCTGGAGGGAAAGAGTGACCAGCCAAGGCCTGCCATTTCCCAGGGGATCTCTTGGGCAAGTGACCACTCAGGGGAGGTCTGTCACCCCCAAGGAAGCAGACCACCCTTCTGGAAGGCCTGGGGCCTGAGAAGTGCTGTGACTGTGAGTCCGGGGGTAGGGCACTCCTCTTCCTGATGTGTAGATGACCTTGCCTGCAAGTAGGGAACTAGTTCTGTCCAGCTTTGCTCCTGTTTCTCGGTATTACCTTGGGCAAGTCACTGTCCCTCTTGGCACCAGCCTCTCAGGCTGCAAAATGGGAGGTTTGGGCCAGACAGTGGTTGAAATCTTGTTTTAGCTGCAAAATTATTTCCTAGATGCCTGGTACAGAAAATGGTTACAAGAGGGGCAGATCTGGGAGACACTGGGGCTTAGGAAGGAGGGGAGGTAGACAGAGGATGTGGGTTCTAGATGCTCAGCTGCTCAAACCCCCTCTCCCCTGGAGGGCATTCTTAGCCCTCCCCGGGGGCAAAATGCCCGAATGGCGCCCCAGAGGCCCCTGGGGATTCCTTCTTCGGGGAGCCTGGGATGCCAGGGGCCTGGGCCATACCCCAGGGGAAGAAGTCAGGTCCCCTCCAGACCCCTAATAGCTGGAGAGAAAGAGAGAGAAAGCAAGAGAGAGAGAGAAGTCAGGAGATAGAAAGACAAAGATAGGGTGCCTGGGTGGCTCAGTGGGTTAAGCCTCTGCCTTCGGCTCAGGCCATGATCCCAGGGTCCTGGATGAAGCCCCACATCGGGCTCTCTGCTCAGCAGGGAGCCTGCTTCCTCCTCTCTCTCTGCCTGCCTCTGCCTGCCTGTGATCTCTGTCTGTCAAATAAATAAATAAAATCTTAAAAAAAAAAAAAAGGAAAGAAAGAAAGACAAAGAGAGAGAGAGAAGACGGAGACAGGGCAAGACAGAAAAACAGAGAAGAGGACACAAAAAGAGAAATATTTGAGAACGAAACGGGGGGAGCAAGAGAGGGAGAGACGGAGAGGGGGAGAAGGAGAGACACATGTTTCCACTCAAAGTTCTCGTTTAAAATAAAACCGAACCAACAATCTCAGCCGCTGATGGTTGGCCGGAGCCCAGGCCGCAGGCCCAGTGTGACCATGGGCCTCCTGGCCCCCTGCCCGGGGAACTCAAGTAATGACTGCCTGGGGTCTGCTCTCAGTCACCTCCTTTGACTGAGACTTTTTTTTTTAAGATTTTATTTATTTGACAGACAGAGATCACAAGTAGGCAGAGAGGCAGAGAGAGAGAGGGGGAAGCAGGCTCCCTGCTGAGCAGAGAGCCCCATGCGGAGCTCGATCCCAGGACCCTGGGATCATGGCCTGAGCCGAAGGCAGAGGTTTTAACCCACTGAGCCACCCAGGCACCCCCCGACTGAGCCTTGTCCGCTGACAGTGGCTCAGGCCTGAGAGTCCCGGGAGAGACCCCCGGAGCAGGAAGAGCCCCCAAGACCTCCCTCAGTTACACCTCAGGGGGCTACTCCTGCCAGAGCATTTTGACCATTCCAGGCTGGGAGCCACTGGCCACCATGAGGACTAAGGCCCAGAAGGAAGCCTGAGAAGGGACAGGCTCAGGCTCAGCTTTAGCTTGGGAGCAGTTAGCAGAGGCCCACCATCCCCCAGACGCTCAGAGTCCCTCCACGCCTCCTGTCTGGGGACCCACCCCCAGTGCCTGCAGCCCCATGCCCAGGGCACTTGGTTAGGGGTAAGCCATGTGCCCTGGACATTCTGGGGGGGCGTTCTGGGAGGCAGAGGAGGCAGGTGCATGGATCTAGGGCCTTCTCTCCCAGTGCACCTGGCCAGAGGCCCCCTTCAATCTCCCCACACGTTTATTTTGCTCTCAGAACCAAGATTCAATCTGGCTTATGCCCCACGTACCTGGGCAAGAAGAAAAGTATATACTTTAATAGTATCTTCCATTTCTAGAGCACCTGCTGGGTCCTGGGCCCGGCCAAGCCCCAAATGCATCATCTCAGTGAATCCTCTGGCCCCGCAAGGCTGGAGCCAGTATAATGCCCAGTTTACAGATCATGAAACTGACGCTCCGAGGCGCTCACACCTTTGCCCAAGTGTCACAAGTAAGAAGCAGGATTAGAACCTAGGTGTGTTCACCCACCACAGCCTCACACCCTGAGACAGTGGGGAGCTTCTGGCATGTGGGGCCACCCCCCCTGCATCCCAGGGCCCATGGAGGGGACACGGTCCACCCTCAGGCCCAGACTCCCGTCCCTTCCGGAGCTGAGAGAGGCAGGTCTCAGAACAGCTGATCCCCTGGGTTTTGTTCTTGGCACAAAGGAGTCCGGATCCAGGCTTAGTGGTGAATGGCGAGGGGCCCACAGCCCCCTCCCGCAGGCCGGCCTGGCAGACTCTGCTCCTGCCTGCTTCCCCACAGCCCCTGAGCCCTCAGCTTCCTATTCAGAACCCCGGCTCGGCCCGACAGGAGTATCAAAGGCTGGCAGATCTAGGAGGATTACAGGAGGCCGTGGGAGGTTGAGGATGCTGGATGGAGGTGCTCCCACGGGACTCCCTACTATTGGCTGGGCTCTTCCTGATCTGGGGTTGTCCTCACGGTCCCTGGCAATGTAGGCGACCATGTGGAAAGTAAAGGCTAGCAAAGTAAGGGACTGGTCCAAGGTCACAGAGCAAGTCAGAGGCAGAACGAGGGGTGAATCCAGGTAATGCAGCTCCTACTCAGGGTGTTTTCCATGCAACAAGACTCCTATGTGTTCAAGACACCCCTGTTCTGTGGCCTCTTCCAGAGACAGAAAAACACAAAGACAGGAGATTGAGACACCAGCTGGCAGGGTCAGGCCCAGGAAAGAGAGGGACCCGCTGGGAAGTCCCTTCCCCTTGGCCCTACTCTGCTTGAGACGCTGGGCCCATGTGAGCTGTGGGGTCTGGGGACTCAGACCTTCCCAGGAGAGAAGGGAGCATGGGTGGGTGGAGACGACTGGGGACACAGCACATTGGGCAGTTTGGGCCCTGGGATGGGGCCCTGCTGTGTGGCTTCAGGGAGGTACAAATCCCTCTCTGGGCTTCGATCTCCCTCTAGGCTCCCAGAGTCAGAAGACCTCTCTCACTCTGTGGTGTGGATGAGGGCTTGGTAACTAAGGGTCCCCTTCCCTGAGTCCCTGCAGTGAGGCAGGCTGGTGCATTCTTTCCACCAGTCCTCATGGCAATCCCACCAGGAGGCTCCCACATAGTCTTTCCTCCCCATGTGACAGAGGAGGAAACTAAGGCTCAGGGAGGCCTGGCCCAGGTCACACAGCTTGGAAAGATGTCAGAGCCTCCCGACCTTAGTCCTGCCTTCTCTTCCTCTGAGTGCCAGGCCCTTGGCTGTGTGCTGGGACCCCGCAGGCTGCCTCCCCCCACCAGCCTGAGTGGCTGCGGCACCCCCGGTGCGAGGCCCCCTCTCTCCTGGTGTCTAGGTGGCAGAGGAAGGTGCCCACCTCCCCGCTCCAGTTGCGGGCCCAATGCCACGGCACCCCCGAGGAATGCCGCCCGCATTCCTGTGGTGGGGGTGTGGCTGCCTGCGGCAGTGTTTGCCCAAAGCCTGTGCCTGTTGCTAAGCAAGCCCCGGGCTCTCCAGCTCCCAGCGCTGAGTCAGCAGCCCTGTCCCTCCCAGCAGAGCTCCAGGAAGGTGGTGACAGGCCGGGAGGAGGAAGTTCTATTTCCCTTGGAGGTGGGGGCCGGGGTGCCCCAGGGCTCACATCTGGGGACAAGGTGAGGATAGTGAGGGTGGACGGCTGAGGTCTGCAGAGGGGAGGTAAGGCTCTCTGGGCAAAGATGCTGGGACAGTGGGGCCCAGGGCACCCCCCCCCCTCCCCGGCGGGAGGACTTCAGGATGGAAGGGAGGCAGTGGAGGCAGTGGCTCTACTAAGCGCCTTCTACACGCCGGGCTCCGGACTGCCTGCGCTGTGTCCTTATCTCATGTAATAAAACGAATTCACTATTGATAAACTCCATGGGGAAACTGAGGTGCGCCAGGTCCTCAGTGAGTAAAGGGTACAGATGGGCCTCTGACCCAGACCTGTGCTCAGCACGCCAGGAGTGGGGAGCCCGCCAGCCCTGGCTCTAGGAGCCTGAACTAGCCTTTCTCCCTGAGCCTCAGTTTCCCTTCTCTGCTGGGGTCAGCCTGGTGTCTCTCCAAGCCCTCGTGAGGAAGGGAAAGTGGGAGGCCCCACAACTTCCTTCTTGATCAGGGACAAGTCACTTTCCCTGGCAGGTCTCACCACCCATGCCCCCCCCCCCGAACCCCCTCCCACCCCAGACTTTGATCTGCCGGTGTCTGCCTTCAGATCTCCTTATCTTTATGGACTATGCCCCAGGGAACCACCCTCACCCACCCCCACCCTACTTGGGCATCCTGGGCAGAAAGGGGCAGGTGTACCAGGCACCAGGAGGGACCTAGGACTTAGGGGGCTTCAGATGCTGGCCTCACGGTGCCAGTTCTGCTCCCTCCTGGGTCTTCCTTGAACAGAATTGGCGGGTCATGGACACTGGGCACCAGAATAGTAGAGACAGGGTGAGGCAGGGTGAGGTGTGAGGGGTCAGAAGGCCTGGAGTTTCCATGTCTTGTGCGTTTATTTATTTATTTATTTACTTGAGAACAAGTGTGGGCAGAGGGAGAGAAAGAATCTTTTTTTTTTTTTTTAAAGGTTTTATTTATTTGACAGAGGGAGAGAGAGCACAAGCAGGGAGAGCAGCAGGCAGAGGGAGAAGCAGACTCCCCACAGAGCAGGGAGCCCGATGTGGGGCTCGGTCCCAGAACCCCAGGATCATGACCTGAGCCAAAAGCAGACGCTTAGCAGCCTGAGCCATCCAGGCGCCCCCAGAGAGAGAGAATCTGAAGCAGGCTCCATGCCCAGAGTGGAGACAGACACGGAGCGAGACACGGAGCTCCGTCTCGTGACTACAAGATCATGACCTGAGCTGAAATCAGGAGTCAGATGACCAACTGATTGAATGCTTTTGGTGGTTTCTGGTAACAGAAGGAAGCAGAGGTGACAGGGCTGGGTAAGGGGAGGCAGGGGTGGGTGGAAGTAAGTCCCATCCCAGGCAGTCTCATCCCACTGTCCTGGCTCCCCTCTCAGGCTCATGGGAGGTGAATGGAAGTGAAGACAATGATTTGGGGGGTTAGGGCTGAACAGGGACAGTGTCTGTGAGGCTTGGGGTGAGGTGCTGGGGAGGCGGCCCAGGCTGATGGGGCAAGGCCTGGCTTCTGCCCTGGGAATGTCTCCACTCTGATCAGAGGGCATACATACCATCCCTGGAAAAGGCTCCCAATCTGCTGGAGGAGTCCCTCCCCTTTCGCTTGGTGGGGTTCACAGTCTGAAGGCAGAGGCAGACAGGGAGGCCTGCTAATGAAGCAGGACCCTTCAGAGTCCAGGCCCTGTACCTGCTGGACCTGGTCAGGCCAGTCTGAAGGTGAAGAAGGCAGAGAGGGGCCCAGAGAGCCACCTCCATGCCCACAGGGATACAGCCTGGGGTCAGGCCCTGGCTGGGGAGGTGTTGGTCTCTGAGACAGGCCCCAGGGCACATTTTCAGGCTGTGACAAGAGGAGGAGGCCCGGGGCAAAACAATTATTACTGCCTGCTCCTGCAGGCCTGGCGAGACAGGAAGGCTCTATTACAGGGTAGGAACTGCAGGAAGCACACCCCCGCACACACCCTGCCCACCCCCCAACATGCACCCAGGCACAGACACACATGCCTGCACACACATGTGGACAGACACGCTAGTTGTACATGCCGCTCAGCCTCCCTAAGCCGGGGTTCCAGGGCTAGGATGAGGTTCAGAACAGCGCATGTGTCTGGGGATACAGGATCTGCGGAGGCGGGCGCCTTCCTCCCCCAACCCACGCCCTCGCACTGGGACAAGGCAAACAGAGGCACTCACGCTTTCCTACACACTCACCTGGGTGGTCACCTATGCCCTCGCAGCCCTGCTCAGTGTCCCCACTTCCTCCCATGCGATGTGCCCACACATCCTTGCTCAAAGACCTTCATGCAGCTGCACGCATATGTGGATATGAACTTGGGGGCTATGGCGGGGTTCTCAGGAACCCCCAAAGAGAACTCCACCAGCCACATTTTGTCTCTGGGGTGGACCCCCAAGTCAGCCAGGCCCCGGGCAAGGTCCACGGGCTCAGAAGAGGTAGCACACGAAAGACGTGTAGCTCCGGCTTCGAACGCCAACTCCGCCCTGAGCCTCAGTTTCCCCATCTGTAAAATGGGGATATGTATAGTCACTGAGAGAGCACAGGGCCAGGGATGGAATCATGGGATGATCTGTATCAAGTGTGACATGGATAGAGTGGGGAGATACAGTAGATGCTCAGCGAATGCAGGCTGGGTTGACTTAGGGAGGCAGAAACTACCTGGAATGTGGAAGATGACAGATATTATCAGGTGTATTCGACAAACCCGTTATGTTCCAAGCCTTGAGCTGGGCACTGGGGCCTCAGCTTTAAGACAAAGCAAAACAAAAACCCTGTTCCTGCTCACACCCAATACTGCAGACTTGTGTCAATAGCCAGTTTCCAGTCAGTTATGCTGGAGTTGAGCAGAGAGGCAATGGGGTGTTGGGGGAAAGAATGGGGTTGCCACTCATTGGGGGTGATCTTAGTCAAGTGACTTTCCTTCTTTGAGACTCAGTTTCCCCATCCATAAAATAGGCATGAAAATAACCAGCTCACTGGGCTGGTTTGTGTTTAAGAGGTGCTGGGACCCTTAGCTCCCTAAGCAGAAGGGTTAATGACCCTGGTGTGGCTGCTGCCCAGAATGTGGTCCCTGCACCCCTTTCTCCTGTTCTGAGCCTGCATGGAGGAAGGGTCTGGGGGTCTGGGACCAGTCTGTTTCCATAGCACAGCCTGCATTTCCTCACCAGGATCCCAGTCCTGTAAGCCACACCTCCGGGCAGGGCGAGGGGCGGGGGCAGACCCCCAGGATGTGCTTGTCCATGGACAGATGTGGTCAACCACCTTCAACCACCTGGGTCTGTGTGCTTCTGGTGACCACAGCCTGGAGAAGTGGCAGAGATGTACTGACCCTTAAGAACACCCCAGTCTAATGGGAGAGGGTCCCCCCACACCAGCATCCAATCAAAGTGGGTCACTCTTCATAATGTGGGAGCTGAGAGGCCCCTTGGAGATGTCTCTTGAGTCACCAGGGGTTTGGCCTGGAGACACCCACTCAGGGTCACAAGAGTGGGAGTCACCACGGGAGGGGGGGCGGCGGGAGCGAGGGGGGTGCCTGGGCGTGGTGCAGGGCGCTGGGGCAAACTGGGGAGTGCAAGTCCATCTAAGGACCTCTAAAGGTGGGATGTTACTCAACCCAAACCCAGACAAGCCTGTGGTCTCCCTCCTGCCCTTGGCTGGTCAGCTGGCAAGTCCCAGGGGCAACCTTCCCCTTCTACAGATGGGAAAACTGAGACCAGAATGAGGACGGAGTTTTCTAGCTGTGAGCCAGCCTTAGCTTCCTCACCTGCTTTCCTTTCCCTACAGGGTTGGTAGGAGGGCAAAAGGTGATGAATGAGAAGCGGTAGCCTGGTGCCTGGCGCAGAGGCAGAGCTGGCTAACGCCCACGGTGATCATTGTTAATCATTAGTTATGAGGCCGCCGGGTGAGGTGGTAGCTGAGGGCTTTCTGGAGGAGGTGGCCTTTAAAGGTGGGGTGAGGGGCGCCTGGGTGGCTTAGTGGGTTAGGCCTCTGCCTTCGGCTCGGGTCATGATCCCAGGGGTCCTGGGATCGAGCCCCACATTTGGCTCTCTGCTCGGCGGGGAGCCTGCTTCTCCCTCTCCTTCTGCCTGCCTCTCTGCCTACTTGTGATCTCTCTCTCTCTCTCCTATATCTGTCAAATAAATAAATAAAATCTTTAAAAAAAAATAAAAAATAAAATGGGGTGAGAGGGGACGGCTGGGACCCAAGGAGAAGAACCAGCTGTTTGCAAAGTGCACAGGGGAGCCGCTGTAACCCACCTTGAGCCCCCAGACGCTCGGGTCCCCCGTCGTCGTCCGCAGCACCGCCCCTGTTTCCATGCCGATGGGGGCCGCCGCTCGCCGAGCTCCCACCTCTTTAAGGAGGCGCCGAGGCGGTTCCTCCCAGCGGGGAAGGGGACTCCGCTGGCCTCTGAGCGCCGGCCGAGACCCTCCAGGGCCGCACCTGCGCGGCGGAAGCGGGGGCGGAAGCGCGGGGCGGGGCGCTAGACTGCGCGGGGAGGGGGCCGCCGCCCCGGCCGCCGCTCCCCCGCCCCCACGCCCCCCGCCGCCGCTCCTCCGCCCCCACCCCTCCCACGTCCCCGGTCTCGGGCCCCCGCTTCGGCAGCCTGGCCCCCGGCAGGTGGGGCGCCCGCGCATCAGGGACCCGAGCCCCCCCGCCCGGCCGCTGCGGCCCCCAGCGCCTCTCCCCGTCCACGTGGCCGGCCTCTCCTGGCCTTTCCTGGGCTCTCCCGCCGGCTCTT
This sequence comes from Mellivora capensis, assembly GCA_004024625.1. Taxonomy (NCBI): domain Eukaryota; kingdom Metazoa; phylum Chordata; class Mammalia; order Carnivora; family Mustelidae; genus Mellivora; species Mellivora capensis. The sequence goes on along the minus strand of PISX010028577.1, from coordinate 4,240 downwards.
CGTCGGCTCTGCGCGCCTTGGCCCCGGGTTTGTCCCTCGGCCGCCTGAAGACCCGGCGGGGCGGCGGGGGCGGTGCCCGTCTGGGGCCGGGGATGGAGAGGGACTAGCCGGGCTTGGCCGGGGCTGGCGCGGGGCGGGCGGAAGAGGGGGAGCTGGGTCCCCAACCGTGGGGCCATGGTCAGGCCCTGGTCAGGCCCCTCCTCAGCGAGCAGGAGATAGGATTAGAGGCTGGATACTTTTTTCAAGATATGTACTTATTTTTGTAGGGCTCTTTGATGCATACGGTGCAAAATACGCAGTACACAGGACGGACACACAGCCCGAGTCACCCCTTGTCCCCCCCACCCAAGGCCCCACATAGGTTCCTAGTTTCTCTACTCTCCTCCCACCCTTCCCCGCCTCACACAAGCACATGCTCTTCAAGGCGGGCTGTGTCCAGGTCTCTGGTGCCCTCCTGCTCAGCACAGGGGTCAGCAGGATTCCTGTCCCAGGTCACAGAGGCTCTGCAGGTGTGAGCGGTGTGCAAGGGCACACCCCTACCCAGGGCTGGCTGAGGGGCTCCTCAGGGTGCCCAACCAGGGACTATGTGAACGGCCACAAGTGTGGACAAGTGGCTGTGGGATGATGGATAAGATGGCAGAAGGATAGATGGATGGATGGGCTGGTGGACAAACAGACAGCAGCTGCCGAGAGGTGACTACCTGGCTAGGCAGGACTGTCTGGGAAGTGATGGATGGGGCTGGGCCCATGGGGGAAGGAAGGAAGGAAGGATTGATAGATGGACAGACTGACAGATGAGGGAGACAGATGAGGGGGTGGAGGAAGGCTGGGGGAGGGGGGGTGAGTGATGAGAGACCCTGCTGAGTGAGGGGACAGGGTCTTGCTGGGGAGGCTGTGGCAGAGATGATGTATGGGACTGGGTGAGGATGGATTGCTTACTGCTGGGCTGGCTGCAGACAGCAGGACAGACAGATGGACTCATGGATGGGTGGGTGGGTAGATGGGAGAGGAGTCAGCAAGGAGTGACCAGGGCCCCACTGAAACTGGTTGATGGAGATGGATAGACAGATGGAGGGGGACAGGATAGGGAGGAGGGGCAGGGGTGAGGTGGGCTAGGAGCTTCTATCTTGCAGTGGTTCCTACAGACACCTGTGTGCCTGGACAGGGGTGTGTGTGTGTGCGTGCGCGCGCGCGCGTGTGTGTGTGTGTACAGCTATGTGTGCTGCTGGGGCTGAGACTGTGTTCACAGCACTTCCTCATATGTGTGTAGACTCGTGAGGGCACAGGCCTGATGCTGGGCAAGGGAATAAGGGTCTGGAGGGTGGGGTCCCTCCCTTTCCCTTAAGGGGCCTGATGGGGTCCTGAGAAGTTTACCCAGAGAGCATGGTCAGAAGGGGACCTGGGGCAGGGCTCCCAGGGAATGGGGCCTTGTGTGTTCACCCGTGCCTTCAGGAAGGGCGACGGGCTGGGGTCAGACTTGGAGGTTCTCAGACCCAGCAGAGCGGCCGGCCTGCCTTTCCTCCCTTCCTCATCAGAGCCTCCACCGGCCAGCAGCCAAACCGTCAGGAAGCAGGAAGCAGGCTGGCACCTGGCAGGTGCTGTGCCAGCCCCAGCCCCCAACTATGGTGTCAGTGATAAAAATAATCGCAGCTGACCTTTACGGGGGACTTGCCATGTGCTGGCATTGTGCCAAGAGTTTTTCACACTTTCATGCCTCCCCCCACAAGGTGCAATAGTATTATAATATTTTTATCCCCACTTGACCTAGGAGAAAACAGAGGCTCTTCATCCAGGGCTAACTGTAAGTGGTGGCTGTGGGAAGCCGGAAGTGTGCCCTCGGGCCCCTCACCACCCATGGCACAGAGGACCCCGGTTGTTGGGCGGGACCATCACAGCTCACAACAGGGAGGGGACCAGGGTGGAAAGAAGACAAAAAGTCATCTTCAAAGGCCATGCTTAGATGAGTAGCTCTGGGACCATAGAGCCCATGGACTTGGATTCAGATCCTGGCTTTGCACTTATTGTGTGGCTTTGGGCAGGTCACTGTACTGGTTAAGCCTCAATTTCCTTGTCTGTGAAATGGGGGACGTGCTGCTCACAGGGGCTGCCATGAGGATGAAATAAGATAATGCAGGAAAAGCACTTGGCATGTCAGAGCACCCCAGGGCCACAGCAGTGGGGGGGGAACCCTGGAACTCAGGGAAGATCCCCCACCTTCCGTAGCAGCGGGAATCCTCCACGAGTCCCATCAGCCCTTGACGCCCTAATTCGTCCTGGGCCTCTGGGTGTGGCTGAGCACTGTGCTTGGGCCATCCTTCCATCTCTCTAAGAGGAAGACACCCCCCCCCCCCACCAGCCTGTGTAACAGTTGGGAAAAGAGAGAAGGAACTAGCCCAGATCACACTGAGTGAGTTCTCTTAGCAGTGCAGAGGGAAGTGTGAAAATTAATAAAAGGGGACCCCATCTAAAATGGAGTTGGGAGGGGACGCCTGGGTGGCTCAGTTGTTAAGCGGCTGCCTTTGGCTCAGGTCATGATCCCAGGGCCCTGGGATCCAGCTCAGCATCCTGCATTGGGCTCCCTGCTCAGCGGGAAGCCTGGTTCTCCCTCTCCTACTCCCCCTGCTTTTGTTTCCACTCTTGCCAAGTCCCTCTCTGTCAAATAAATAAATAAAATCTTAAAAAAAAAAAAAGCCTCCAACTCTTAATTTCAGCTCAGGTCCCAGTTGCAGATTCATGAGATCAGCCCCCATGCTGGGCATGCAGCTTAAGATTCTCTCCCTCTGCCCCTCCCCCGCTAAACTTGATTGACTGATTGGTTGATTGATTGATTGATTGATTAAAATAGAGTTGGGAGGCCCAAAGGGGGAGACTTCCTGCACTACCACTCTGCCACCTGTCAGTCCTAGACCCAGACAGGAGGAGATGCACCTTGCCGGTAGTCCTTTAGCACTCCAGTGGGAAGGAACATTTCCTCCCCTGATCAGCAGCAACTCGGCCAATGAGAAAGCTTCACCACCTGAACCCTCCAGGGGACAACCCCCACAACTTCCTCCTTTTTCTCCATAAAGTAACATTCCTCTCCTTTGCTTGTTGGACTCTCCTATGGCTTGCTTTTTCTTTCTTTCTTTTTTTTTTTTTTTAATTTATTTATTTGTCAGAGAGAGAGAGGGAGAGAGAGAGAGAGCGAGCAAGCACAGGCAGACAGAGTGGCAGGCAGAGGCAGAGGGAGAAGCAGGCTTCCTGCTGAGCAAGGAGCCCGATGTGGGACTCGATCCCAGGACGCTGGGATCATGACCTGAGCCGAAGGCAGCTGCTTAACCAACTGAGCCACCCAGGCATCCCCGGCTTGCTTTTTCTATTCTTGAATAAACCCGTTTTAAGGGTTTGCTATTCTTGAATAAACCCATTTTTGGGGTAAAGTAACTGGCTGGTTTTTTTGTTTGTTTGTTTGATGTTCAACAGATGCCTATTCATTTAACAAAGCTCGATGCCATGAACAAAAAGGGCAGTGCCAGCCCTCCTGGTGCTTACGCCCTAATGGGGCAGAGGGAGAAGCAGGCTTCCCACTCCATCCCAGGACCCTGGGATTGTGACCTGAGCTGAAGGCAGATGCTTAACTAATTGAGCCACCTAGGCAGCCCCCCCTTTTTAAAAAAAGACTCTATTTTTTTGACACACAGAGAGAGGGGGAGATCAGATGATTAACAGTACTATGTAGAGTGTGGGGCTGGTGGTAAGCACCACGGAGAAAAACACAGCAAGGAAGGGAGATAGGGGAGTCCCGTGTGGGGTAGCCTGCTGCCCTTTTACATAGGATGGTTGGTAAAGTACCACAGTGAGCTAGATAACTGCCCACAGGGACCTGAAGGAGGTGAGGAAGGAAGTGTGGGAGGGAGTGATCCTGGCAGAGGGAAGGTAAGTGCAAAGGCCCTGAGGCAGGGCTACCAATTTGTCTTTGAAATTCTCAATCCAAAGGTTAATGAGGTACCTTCTAGGCCCAGGACAGCCTTTAGAGTCAGAAGGTGGGGATTGCAGTCTTCATGCTGTTTCTGTGACCTCCAGTAAGGTCTTTCCCCTCTATGGGCCTTAATTTTGTAAAATACAGAGGTTGGGGTTTAACTCTTGAGGTTCCCTTCTGCAGGACGTGTTGTGACTAGTTTCCCATGCATGGTCAAGGGTGTCTGTGGGTATGTGTGTAGGGGCTGGGAGAGCAAAGACTTCGAAGATCCTTCTTCCCCTC
>PISX010028576.1:0-21328 GCA_004024625.1 Mellivora capensis | reverse complement strand
GAAAAATTGGGAAGACAGGAAATTTTATGCCTCCTAAGAAAAGAGGGCATCTATGCTCAAGGATTCATTTGTTTCGGGGATGATGGTGAGATCTCAGAGGAAAATGACTGCCACCTCCTAGGCCTCCAAGCCCTGTTTAAGAGTCACATACCTCAAGCCTGACAGGAAAGTAGCAGGACAACCCTTCCTGAAATGCCCATGTGGACTGGAATTATCATGGGTATCTGTTTGGGCACTAGTATAAATGGGTAACTGAAGACCCGATAGGCCTTCCCAAAGTCTTGGTGCCATTTTGATCCTGGTGTTTTGCCCCAGTCTGTAGTGGAGCATGGGGAATGATCCAACAACAACAGGTCATGTGACTTTTCAGTCCACTGAACTGGAGACCAGAGTGAATATTAGGTTGACTGAGAACAAATTTTAATGAGGTATTTTTTTCATGCCTTATAATACTGGCTGAGCCTCTGACAAATAACTTGATATATAGTTGATCCTTGAATAATGTGAGAGTTAAGGGTGCTGGCCCCCACAGGGTCAAAAATTCACTTAACTTTTGACTCCAAACTTTACTACCAATAGCCTATGGTTGACTGGAAGCCTTACAGGTAACATATACAGTTGGTTAACACATATTTTCTATATTATATGTATGATGTAATGTATTCTTGTAATAAGTAAGCTAGAGAAAAGAAAGTAGTATTGAGAAAATTCTAAGGAAGAGAAAATATATTTATATTTCTGTACTGTGTTTATAGGAAAAATCCACATCTAAGTGACCTGCACAGTTCAAACTTATGTTGTTCAAGGGTCAACTGTACATTGATTTCTCCACTACTTCCTTCCTTTTTCCTTCTTCCCTTCTTTTCTTGGAATCTTCCTGCAGCCATCTAAATCATAATTATTGCTGACTTTCTGGACTGATTAGCTCAATGGATAGGAGCCTGGTGTTAATGGAGGAGTGGTCCTATTTTATTCACTCATTGTGTGGAAAGCTTTAGTAGGAAAAAGGACTACCCAACCACCACAGACAACCTTTTTACTGGATTCCATCAGTCACAAATTCCCCAAATAGGAATTGATTGGTCAAAGGGAATTATAGAAGACAATTTGATTGCATAACCTTAACTAAAAAAGGTATGTCCCCATGAGAATGAGTTATCCTGATAGCAAGAAATGTCCCTATAGAAATAGCAGCACTGAACTTCGCTCAAGGCAGAACATGAGTCCTAAGTTTCAGAAATGACAACTTCTTAATGTAAGTAGAAATAATGGTGTCTTTCCCCTTAATAGTCATGGTATTAATTAAAATGAAATTAACTGTTGTGGATCTAAGTCTTGTGCTTCATCACCACTCCTGCTTTCTGCTGATAGAGTCCTCTTTCTCATGGATAATCCATTCCATATATTTTGGTGCAGAAGGTTGGCCACAGAGCTAATCATAAGACCTGACCAATCAATACATTGCATCCACTCACCATAGTGATTGGTTCAAGGATGGATACAACACTGATAATAACAATAGGAAAGTTCAAGAAAGAATTTTACAGCTGTATCTCTAGCTCTAAGGATAATGTACCTAGAATTGACAGTTGTCATTCTTGCTACCACAGGAGGAGAGTTTATCTGAAAAAAGGCAACATTTGAGTCTCTGGACCCAGCCTAGATTAGACTTTATAATCTCTTGGACTTCGTAGGTCCATTAGTCAATATAACTTTTTTGAGATGGGCTTCTGTCATTTGTTCTCAAAACTACCTGATTAATACAGAAATCACATCAAGTCAGGAAATAACTATACTCTATAAGTGAAATAATAAAATTAATTGAAAGCAATTCAAAACATTTGCAGCAAAAGAGCTGGTCATGGTAATAGCATATTTTAGATAATATAAACATTAACTCTGTCTTTCAGTAGCATGTCTAACCTTGTTTGCTTGTAAAGGCTTCCAGTAGAGATAATTCTGTAGAACACAATGGGATTTTCTCTGCTCTTCTGCAAGTTTTGTAATTTCTGAAGCAGGAATTATTTCCATGAAGAAGGCTGCTGTGAACCCACAATGGTTTTCATAGAAGATAATAGCTATGTACCAATTTGTAGTTGTAACCAGAAGTTTATGGTTGTTAAAAATGCGGTGTGTTGTTAAGTCACAGAACATTATGTAACAGTACACAAACCTAGATAATGGAGGGGTATATTATCTGCCAAGAAATGTTGCCAGTGCTCTGGGTTCTTTCACCTGAGTGAGATGGCATTTGGCTCATTTACTGGCCTTGTTCTATGAGTGATTCTGTCAAAACAACATATGCCAATTGATCACCAAAAACCATTTCTTACAGCTTGATAATAGAATAGGTGACATTATTTTGTATTTGAAGGGAGAATCTTGATAGGGTCTTATTTTTGCAAGTGCTAAGAAACTAATAAATTCACTATGTGCTCTTTTTGGATTAAAGGAGGAAAGCATTCTGCTTGCCTAGGAGAAAATAAAATTATTCCTTAAAACATAGTGCAATTTAGTTCTTTTAGAATTTTTATTAATTGGGCCATGGTATCAAGTTATGGAAGTTAGGTCATGGGTGGAAAGCTAGCAAAAGGGTGGAAACTCATCAGAAGTTTAGGAATATCAGGATGGATGATCAAACTGCAACAAAATCAGGGAATCTGGTGGACTTCAGGGATAGCTGACACCAATGATGAAAATTTGAATTTTATCAAATGTTTTTATAAATATCTATTAATAATTTTTATCTGTTTTGTCTTCTATGTAATTTATGTTAATAGACATATTATTAGTTAGAGTAGGCTAACTTCTACAACAAATAGCAAAGGAGTATAATAATACAAATGGAAGTTTATTTTTGTGAGGCAGAACTGGAGATATTAATAAGTTAAGGCAATCCTCTCCCACATAATCATTCAGCTATCCAGATTGACAGCTGCTCTGCCATCCTCAAAATCTAGCTTCTGACATCCTAGAATCATTTCTATTCCAACCACCTAAATGGGAATAAGAGCATGGAGCAATGCCTTATAAAAGATACCTGGCACATGCCACTTTTGTTCACATTTCATTGCCTAAAACTTGATCACATAACCACACTTAATGATGAGGAGAGCTGTGAAATATAGTTCCAGTTTAGACAGCTAATTTCCAGCAATAAATATACAGCATGGATAGGGGATCAAGAATTTTTTTTAAAGATTTTATTTATTATTTGACAGACAGAGATCACAAGTAGGCAGAGAGGCAGGCAGAGAGAGAGGAGGAAGCAGGCTCCCCGCTGAGCAGAGAGCCCAATGTGGGGCTCGATCCCAGGACCCCAGGATCATGACCTGAGCTGAAGGCAGAGGCTTTAACCCACTGAGGCACCCAGGCGCCCCGGATCAAGAATTTTTAATGGACAGTTGTTCATCTCTGTCATAATGTTCTAATATAGGGTCATTTGTGATTTACTGGAATGAACCACACTTGGTAATATGATCCTTTTGAGGTACTATGTATGAAAATTGGCATTTCTGTTCATAAATGAGTGAAATTATAGTTTTATTTTTCTATGCTGAACATTTTATTTTTGTTATCAGTGTGCTTTGGTTTCATATGCAAGATTTTGGGACACTGGAAAAGTCTAAAAATTATTTCAGCTTATAAAAATTTGTCCATGATGTTTCTTTGGAAAAAAATGTCTATTCATGTCTTCTACCCATTTCTTTCTTTTTTTAATTTATTTTTTAAGTTTCTTCTCAGTGTAACAGAATTCATTGTTTATGCACCACACCCAGTGCTCCATGCAATACGTGCCCTCCATAATACCCACCACCAGGCTCACCCAACCTCGCACCCCCTACCCCTCCAAAACCCTCAGATTGTTTTTCAGAGTCCACAGTCTCTCATGGTTTGTCTCCCCCTCCAATTTCCCCCAACTCCCTTTTCCTCTCCAACTCCCCATATCCTCTGTGTTATTCCTTATGCTCCACAAATAAGCGAAACCATATTCCAGTCCCATTCATACTGATACAAAAGGTGGGTATTCATCATTTCTGATGGAGGCATAATACTCCATAGTATTTATGGACCACATCTTCCTTATCCATTTGTCTGTTGAAGGGCTTCTTGGTTCTTTCCACAATTTGGCGACTGTGGCCATTGCTGCTATGAACACTGGGGTACAGATGGCTCTTCTTTTCACTACATCTGTATCTTGGGGTAAATACCCAGTAGTGCAATTGTAGGGTCATAGGGAATCTCTGTTTTTAATTTCTTAAGGAATCTCCACACTGTTTTTCAAAGTGGCTGCACCAACTTGCATTCCCACCAACAGTGTAAGAGGGTTCCCCTTTCTCCACATGCTCTCCAACACATGTTGTTTCCCGTCTTGTTAATTTTGGCCATTCTAACTGGTATAAGGTGGTATCTCAATGTGGTTTTGATTTGAATTTCCCTGATGGCTAGTGATGATGAACATTTTTTCATGTGTCTGTTAGCCATTTGTATGTCTTGTTTGGAGAAGTGTCTGTTCATGTCTTCTGCCCATTTTTTGACATGATTACATGTGTTGAGTTTGAGGAGTTCTTTATAGATACTGGATATCAGCCCTTTGTCTGTATTGTCATTTGTGAATATCTTCTCCCATTCTGTGGGTTGCCTCTTTGTTTTGTTGACTGTTTCCTTTGCTGTGCAGAAGCTTCTCTGTTTTTGTTCCATTTACAACATGTATGTTTATTTGAGTCAATTTTTTAAAATTTTGTTTAAAAAGAACTTATGTTGTTCATAGAATTATGCAAAATATTCTCTTATAATTATTTTAACTTATTTGGTGCTATGTTCTTTTTCCTTTAATCATTCCTAATTTTGTGTATTAGTTATACCTACACTTTTAAAATTAGGCTGAGTAGTTATTTACTTATTTCATTGTTCCCCTACTCCTCTCACCTCCTCCCCAGGCCCATCCCCATATACCTACTTCAGCCAAAAAAAGCTATTCTTAGAGTTTTTTATACATTGTATTTTTTCCTAATTTATTCTAAATTATTTCTGCTTTTATCTTCATTCACCCCTTTTGATTTTATTTGAATTAATTTGTTTTTCTTTTTCTAAAATCTTAAGTTTAGTTTGAAAATCAGTTTAAAGAGAATATATGTAACCTTTCCTCCCTCTCTTCCTTCCTTCCTCTATCTCTCCTTCCCTTTATTCCTTCCTTTCTTTTTTGCTATAAAGTGTCCTCTAAGTACATCTTCAACTATAGTTCATAATTCTGAAAGGTACAATTATTGTTTTATTTTCCAGTTATTCTGCTTTAACTTTTGATTTACTTTTGACAGAATTTAGTTAGTAGACAAATAGCACTTTCCACTTTCTTTCTAATGTCTTGGGGCACCTGGGTGGCTTACTCAGTCAAGCATCTGCCTTAGGCTCAAGTCATGATCCTAGGGTCCTAAGATCAAGCCCAGAGTTGAGCTCCCTGCTCAGTGGAGAATCTGCTTATCCCTTTCCCTTTGCCACTCCCCCTGCTCATGCTTTCTCTCTCTCCCCCTCTCTCAAATGAATAAATAAAATCTATTAAAAAATGTTTTAATATTTGTGGTCAGAAAATCTAATTTGTACTATTTCTGCTTTGGGGAAGTATATTGCTTTCTTTATGGCACTTGAGAAAAGGGTGGATTTTTTTTTTTTTCATGTTAAGACCTACTGATCATTCTGACTATATTATTTATTCCTTTATTTAGTTGCTTATTTTTTATTTGCTGAATTGTCTTCTAGATTGAGAGAAAATGATAAAAATCAAATACACTCCATTTTGTTAATTTTAAACAGGTTTTAATTTGCTAGTTGTCTACCATATAAATGGTGCCTATAAGTAAACAGCAGCTATATCTCATGGATTGGATCCTTCATCATTATAAATTTTATTTTTCTTATTTCAATTTGGTCCAAATTTTTCTGTTAGAGATGATACTATTCAGTTTGTGGCATGAGATTTTTTCTTTTCAGTATTTCAGTGTTATTGTGTCTTTGCTTTTTTTACTTTTTTTTTTTTTGCTTGTTTTTGTTTAGTTTGGTAAAGGCAGTTTCTCTTAGATTTAAACTGATAAGCCATCTTTCACAGAAGTTCCGATAGTATGATATAACTGCAAATGAAAGAAAGGGGAACATAAAATTACATGCTCACTACAATATGTAAGAAAATGTAAACATATGGGGTAAAACATGGATAAGGATATGGAAAATTTAAGTGGCCACATTAAAGCATAAATATAGAAAGGTTCAACATATATCCTTAGATGTGGTTAGAATGTTATCTTGTATCTTGTTATCTTATATCTATAATACTATAATACTTTTAAATAATAATAAAATTATTATATATTAATAACAACATATAATTATAAAATAATAATAATGAATCCCTGTGCCATATACAGGGGATATAAATGAATCAATTAATTGTCTAAAGCAATTTCCACTAATGATACTGGGGCTACATTTGATGTCAATTTCCCCTCTCATCACTCCTAGAAGGGTTTGCTTTGGCTAACTTACCTCTCATTCCTCCAAAATACCATTCCTGTTTCTACATTGCTTTCTTATTGGAGCACCTTGCAAGAGCCCAAATGGGAGAATCATGGTCTCAGATGTCCTAGGTAGGCCAAGAGACAGGTGGAGAAGTGTGGTATTCATGCACTTGTGTAATTTGATTCCTTTGTTTGTGGACTGCAACTAGTGACTTGATTCTAAGGAACTGAATATGGCAAAAATGGTGGGATGTCATTCCCTATGACTTCCATTTCCATCTTGTCCTCTCTCTTGCTTGCTCTGATAAAGTCAGCTGTCATGTGGACAGGACCATGTGGCAGGTATTTCAGAGAGGCCTTCAGTTCAAAACCAGTGTGAGAAAATGAATCCTGCCAATAACTACAGGAGTCATCTTGGATATACTCTCCTACCTGAGCTTTAAGTTGTAGCCTTGTGGGAGACCCAGAACCAAAACATTCAATTATGCTCAGTGAATTCTAGGCCCAGATAATACATCTGTTACATCTTAAGTCACTAAAAAAAAATTACTTAAAGATGTTCCCCTATAGAGGGGTGCCACTGTAAGTGATCTACACTTTACAATTAAGGGTTTAAAGGATAGTTTCCTCTTTAGGTTTCAGGTTTCAGATTGTGGTCTGGCCCTGTTATTTCTTTCTATATTCATATGTACCTTTATTGAAATCATTTTACTTTTGGAACAGGAAAATTAGTATTATACAATTTATATATAGAGAAGAAATCTAGTACAGAGTAAAGTTACTCATCTGAAACTACATGAAAACACCAATTAGTTCCTTGGTTCTATCAATTTTGAGCCTAAAATCCCTTCAACAAATCTCTGATCTTTTCTCAGCTAAGATTTTATAAGTAGCTTAATTTTTTCATTACCAATTTTGCATTACATAGAAGAACTTGGACCAGGGAGTACAGAGATTAAGAGAAAGTTTAAAGTCTGACCTTACCCCTTGGCTCTAACAATTTTGTTGGGAAGAACTGACACAGTTGAATCCAATCACATTCAACTACAATGCTTTAGGAAGCTGAGTGTGTGAAAGACAGGGTAAGTGTACAGATAAATAAGAACAGTCCTGCTCTTGAGGGGCTGTGCATGCTGTTGGAAGACAATAAGTATCACTGAATAAAAATGTAGATCTAACTGGGACTGTAGTTAGGGAAGACTTCCTGAAGGAGGCAGTGCATGAGCTGGATGCTGAGTCTCAAGTAGAATTTAGTGGCTGAAGATAAAGGTAGGAAACAAGAGACAGTGTATTTGGAATAGACAGAAGAGCAGGAGACACTAAGAATCTATTCTAGGCAGCAGGAAAGAGTCTGAATTAGCAAAACAAAGTAAGAGGCAAAGCTATAAATATAAGAAATGATAACAGAGATGTGACTGGAGTTCTTGAAAGAGGTCAGAACTAGAGGTATTGAACTAAGAATTGTCTGCAAGGAGGTGGCATGCAAAGTGGACGATACCCCTGAGAAAGGAAGTAAAGAGGAGCTGAGGATGGAAACTTGAGGATCACCCACATTTAGCCACAGGACGATACATTGAAGCAGTAGAGCAAGATAAAGGGTGAAATGTTTACTTGTTTTCTCAGGAGTAGGAACCCTTTTAATCCCTGAGAATTTTGTTTTAAAGTTCACAGCCTAACTTCCATCTGTAACCTTTTTTCTTCAACCACACATCCTGGCCATTAACTCTCCAGTATTCATTTCTGCCTCTATCATAGATCTCAGTATGTTTGTCAAATCATTTGGAATCCGGGGTGTGTAAGTCTCAGAGCTGCCATATTAAGCTGGGCAGCTACGCACAAGTGAATGCACTTCTCTGAGCATCAGTTTTCTCATATGACAAAAGCTGACAATTATGTTTTCTCCATACGGTAATTGTGAGAAATAAGCGAGATACCACAAGGCAGTGTCTAGCACAGCACTTGGCATATAGTGAATGTTCTTTGAATCTAAGCCTGAACTGCCAAACGAGCTACCCTGTGGTGACATGATTCATCTGTAACTTTGGTCTACAGCTGAAAGATTTACAATTATAGCACATTTGTTGGGGAAGAGCTATTTATCACAATGAAAAGTATGCTTTTCATATTCCAAGAGAATTAACTTTCCCCTAAGTTTCATTTCCTGTTCCTTTTTCCCCCCTTGTCTTGGCCTTAGTGTATCATGGAAAACATTTTTTCCCTTGCTTATGCCTCATTTCATGATAGGCAGTCATGAGCATATAAACACAAACCACAAGAATATCAGGAAAATGTGTGATTAAAGAACTAGACTTCAAATTCAGCACTCTGGTTTAAGGAAGCTTTATATCTTTTCTCCATGGAAATTTCACATTGCAGGGTACATAAAAGTGGTTTGCTCTAAGAGTTTAGGAGTGATTAGATAACTTATTCTCTGCCTCTGTCAGCGTTTGCTTTTTGTTACATTTTATTCATAAGCTTTTCTTAAACACCTATTTATAATTGAGAAGTTTCGTGGCCCCTAGTATACCTTTTATTGGCTGTTGAATTCACTTTAAATATTCTCTAGGAATCAGCCTGAAAATAATGCTTCTTTATTTTTATCTTCAAGATACCCAACCCAGCTGGAAGGGGAGAAAAAGAATGTTGTAGGATTCTGTTAAACTTCTATCCTTTCCCCTATAGCTTCATCAAGATCAAACAGATTCTCCACAGCAGCAGCAACATAGAGCAGAGAGCAAATCAGATGCATATGTGAAGCTGTGATAAAATAGAACTTTATAGAAAGAGAAGAAAGATCTAGCAGGCATGCCTGCCTGGCAGCTGAAGAAAGTGTTACTGTCATTATTAAAGGGAAATGAATATACTGCCAAAGCTCTGAGAACATAGTATCAAGTATTGCCTGTGGACCCAAAGCTGAGTGACTCATTCATTTGGTCTTTCTGTACATGGGAAAGCCAAGTGCCCATTTAGAAAATTTGTTGATAACAAAGTATAATATAAAGCACTTTAATAACTGTTGATATTTGAAAGATCCTTACTTACTCTGTTAATGTTCTTTTGTCTAGTCCTAGCTATAGCTCTGTGATGGAGAGGCTAGCCTTAGTCCCATCTTATAGGTGAGAAAATTGCCCCCCCAAAATATATATTTGGTAAATACCAGAGCCAGTTTTTAAACCAAAGCCCATTGGCACCAAATTCTGCTAAAAAGTTCACTCTACTTTTTAAGTTTCTGATTACTTATGGGCAATTCTATCCAACTAGGCTAAAACATTGTAGGAAGCCAGTGCAACCATTAGAAAGAGGTTATGTCATCTGTAAGTTTATTAAATCATGTGTTTTAAAAAATTTATTTCAGGTATTTATTTTAACATATTTTAAGGTACTAATGTAGTTTCATGTTTGTCATCTAGTAGGCCTTGGAAGTCTAAAAATGTATTTTGATTACTTATAGATTGTGTGCAATCAGAATTATATTTGATCCTTTTCTTCCCTCCCTTCCTTGCCTCCTCCTTCTCTCCTTTCCTTCCTTTTTTTTTTAAAATTTATTTATTTGACAGAGAGAGAGAGAGAGAGAGAGAGATCACAAGTAGGTGGAGAGGCAGGCAGAGAGAGAGAGGAGGAAGCAGGCTCCTTGCTGAGCAGAGAGCCAGATGCGGGGCTCGATACCAGGACCCTGGGACCATGACCCGAGCCGAAAGCAGAGGCTTTAACCCACTGAGCCACCCAGGTGCCCCCTTTCCTTCCTTTTTTAATTTAACAAACACTTATTGCACTCTTACTAAGCTTTGGGGATAGGGCAATGAAAATTTTCCTGCATTTAAAAACCTTTTCAGAGAATGATCAATGGCATGGAGGTCATAAAACAATACACTGTGATGGTGACTGTGTGGTGGCCTTCCTTTAGATTGGGTGGGCAGGAAGGGCTCATGACATTTGGCTGATGACCTAAATGATAAAGAGAAGTTAATCATCCAAAGAACTGAGGTCAGGTGTCCCAGGCAGAAGAAACTGCAAAGACAGAGGCCCTGGGGATGGAATGAGCTTGATGTATTAAAAGAATCAAAAGACAAATATGATTGGTTCATGATAAGAGTGAAAGAGAGCGGTAGATGGGACTCAGCTCAGAGACAGAGGCATTGTGTGGTCCTTAGAACCTTGTGTGTTCTTACACGGACACTGTTCCCAATACCTGGTAAATTCAGTTAAATAGGGTGGCGACATGATCTGATTTAAGTTTAAAAGGTTAACTGCTATGAGAAGAAAGAACTTAGAGGGATAAAAGTAGAAGTGGGGGGACACATTAGGAGACTTTTGGAATAACGATGGGGGTGGACAGGTACAAGGCCACTCAGTGTGTGATATGGTTTCTAAGAGGGAAAGGACTAAAGGACGGTAGGTAAGGAACCAACAGTGTTCACTTTAGACAAGATAAGAGATGGTGAGATAAAGGAAAGAATCAGATTTAAGAAAGTAAATAAACTGGCTAATTCTGTATCATTTATGGATTACTGTTTATTATGACAAGAAGGAGAGTTCCTTGTGGATATCCCAGTCTACTTCAAAACTTATTTCCTTTTCCTTCAAGTCCCCCACAGATAATCTCCAGTAGCATTATCTTTCTCCTCCTGCCCTTTTACCTCTCTTCTAGACAACTTGGAAGTTAGGAGGACTTAGTGAGGTCTAGATCTGAGACTCAATGCTAAAGCATACTTTTAATAAATAAGGTTCGTATTTCCTTTAGAGGCCAGGAAATTTCCATGTTTAAAAATGATCATTCTGGTAGATACCACCTTAGCCAGGTGATCAAAGTTAATATCACCAGGAATACCTATAGACACCTTGTGCCCCCAAGATATGTTACACCAAGAAGGGCTCATCACTTCTGCAGTCTTTTAGTCTTGCCCCAAATTCATAGCCTCAATCTCATCATGAGAAAACCTCAAACAAACCCAAATTGATGGGAATTCTACAAAATAAGCAACCAGTACTCTTTGCAAGTGTCAAGGTCTGGAAATAAAGAGGAACTCTCACAAATCAGAAGAGACTACGGAGATATGATGGTTTAATGCAATGTGGAGTCCTGGATGGGATCCTGGAACAACGACAAAAGGACATTAGTGAGAAAACTGGTGAAATCTGAGTAAGTTCTGTGCTTTTGCTAACAGGATTATGCTAAAGTGAATTTCTTAGTTTTGATAAAGATCACTATTGGTTACATAAGATGTTAAGGATAACATCATAAGATGATAAGGATAGGGGAAGCTGAGCGGAAGGCTATATGGGAACTCTCCATACTATCTTTGAAACTCTTCCATAAGTCTACAAATATATCTAAAAGGAAAGATTAACTGTTAAGAAGAAATTGCATTGCATCTTGGTTTCTGAGGGGTGTCTTGTGGGAATCATGTAACAAAATTTGCTCCAGAAGTTCCCTTTTAATCCTTTTCTACTTCTCAGTACCTGTACTGTTTTTGCTAATTCTCCAAATACAAGATTCTCACGGCTGACAAAAAAAGAAAAAAAAAAAGATCATCCAAGCAATGGAATATTCTTCAGTGCTAACAAGAAATAAGCTCTCAAGCTGTGAAAAGACATGGAGAAAGCTTAAGTGCACTTTTCTAAATGAAAGAAGCCAATCTGCAAACGCTACATACTATACAATTCCAACTATATGACATAGACAAAACTATGGAGACAATAAACATGTTAGTGGTTGCCAGGGGTGGATGGAGAAAAAGAGATGAATTGACAAAGCACAGAAGATTTTTAGGATAGCAACAGTCCTCTGTATGATATTATAACAATGACTATATGTATGTCATTATACATTTTTCCCGACTCACAGACTGTACAACACCAAGAATGAATACTTGGTGAACTATGGACTTTGGGTGATTATGACATGTCAATGTAGTTTTATTCTTGGTAAAAAATGTACCATTCTAGTGAGTGATGTCAGTGAGGGAGGCTATGCATGTGTGGGGCAGAGGGCACATGGGAAATCTCCCTATTCACCTCTCAATTTTGTAGTAAATGTAAAAGTACTCTAAAAAAATGAAGTATTAAAAATGAACTATCCTAACTATATATTTTTTGAGCATGCTAGAGAAGCTCAACTTCATTAACCATCATTAATTATTAGGGAAATGTAGATTAAAGTTACAATGAGACGCTGTTATTCCACCATAACTACGAAAGCTAAAAGAACTGAAAATTCCAAAATATCATGAAGGGAGGATGTGGGGCAACTGTATATACTCTCATACATTAGTGGGACTGTTAATTGGTTAAATTACTTTGGGAAATTTACATTATGACACAGCAGTTCCATTTATGGGTTCACAGCCCCGCAAAGTGAGTGCTTATAAAACATATTTACAAGAATATTTATAGATGCTTTGTCCATAAGAGCCCAAAACTTAAAATAACCCAAATATGCATCAAAGTGAAATGAATAAATAGTGATATCATTATACAGTGGAATAACACACAGCAATGGAAAAAAAATCTACTGCATATACAACAACATGAATGAATCCCACAGATATAATGCTGAGCAAAAGCAGCCAGAAACACACACAAAAAATAACATATGGTTCCATTTATATTAATGGGAGATGGTAGGAGGGAATCTGCTGGATTCTAGAATTTCATAACTATATTTTTTAAATGATAAAAGTTGTGATTTCTTTTAGTATCTTGGGTTTGATATGAATAAAAATACTAAAGTGTACTCATTCTACTAAAGGACAAATAGGAAGAATTTTATCTTGTCTAAGGTAAGAGGTCATTTAGAAATTACTCCTGGCAGATAATTTCAAGAACATTTTTACCATATGCCTACAATATCTACCATGTAACATTTAAGATTTAGAAATGCACAAAAGCAAAAGGGAGATTTTTTTCTTTTGATCAGTGTTAACCTCACTAACATAGTGCCTTAATGTTCGATTGTATTCATTATTTTTGCAAATAGGTTCACCTTGACAAAGGTAGCCAAACATCTTCCTACCAGCTTTCACATACTCTGCTTATATTGAAGCTAATATTGCTCCCAGATTTCATTATTATTGTGCCCACAAGGGCATGGCTGAATTTATTTGATAGTCCTCTCCAAATTCAGTTAATTAAATGGAAAAATTTTAGTGAAATAAAACATTAGTTACTATAGTGAAAAGTTTATTTGAACTGAATTTTTCTCTTTTTTTGGACTGGTGGTTTTGGCATTGCAAATCTGCCTTCCAAATTCACCCGCAAACATGTTTCTGTGGAAACAGAGCCACATTTAGAAGCAGTGGTTATTGATTTTCTTTTGGAGCTACCAACTGGTTTCTGAAAAACCCTGGAGAGCATAGACCAATTTCCATGTGTATTTTGCCCCCCTACCCCTTCCATACCTGCATGGCTTTAAAATAATCCAGGGCTATCTATTATTTATCAAAAGGCTACTGGATTGGCTGATAAAGCAAAGAGATTCTGATCTCTCCTTGTTATTAGAGTCTCCTAGATGCTGCCTCTCCTATGGCCGGCCTCTCTCTGTTTCTGGGAACCCTACCCAGGCCCAGGCATGATCTTCCTCATGCTGCCTGCCTTTCCAAACTTTGCTCAGTCCCTTCTGCTTTCCTCTAGGCCCTCCACCTGCTTGTCGTGCTTCTCTGTTCTTGGGTCAGTTAACTCCTCCCCATCTAAACGATTGTACCTTAGACATTTCTTTCTTTGAGAAGTTTGTCTTGATCCTTCTTTATACCAGGTTGGATGTGCCTGTTAAATATTTCTGTAGCTCCTGTACGCGGTGATGATAACGTTTGTATTGTATTTTAGAAGACCGTAGAAAGCTTAGGTTGAACAAAGAGAATGTGTGGCATGGGTACTCATTTCCTGTGACTGTTTTTGTTTGTTTGTTTGTTGTTGTTTTGTTTTGTTTTCAGCTTTGTTTGTCACACCAGTAAACAGAAAGGTGTGCTTTCACAGTTCTGGAGGGCAGAATTTCAAAACCAGTGTGTCTTTAGGGGAGTTTCTGTGCCTTTCCTCTCCCAGCTTCTGGTGGCTGTTGGTAAGCCTCAGCTTGTGACTGCATCACTCCAGTGATGCCTCCATGGCCATGTTGCCTTCTTCTGTTCTCTGTGGGCCTCTCTTCTCTTTCTCTTATCCAGATACTTGCTGGATTTAGGGCCCACCTGGGTAATCCGGGATGATCTCCTCATCTCAAGATCCTTGACATGATTTTATCTGCAAAGACCTTATTTCCAAATGAGGTAATATTTACAGATCTGGGGATTAGGACACAGAAGACATAGCTCTTTGGGGACTATCGTTCCACCTACAACATATTATAACTGGAACCTAAACACACTATAAGGATTAATAATGAGGCTAATAATGAAAATGACTTACTGATGGAGAAACTGAAGCATAACCCCACTGTTTCTCTTCAGAGCAGAGTCTCACCTTAGTGGACTATATCATCCTAATTCCCATGTCAGAGACTTCAGTCCAGGCATTGGCTTCACTCGAGAGTCTTTTTGCTACCCTTGTCTTACCCTTCTTTAAGGTTCAACTCAAGTTTAACCTCTTCTACAGAGCCTGCTACAATCTAATAGCAGTGATAATAAAAGCACCTAACATTTATCAAGAACTTACTACTTGCCAGGCCTGGTACAAAGAACACTAATTTGCCTCTTGATATCCCCACTGTTCTGCCTTGCTTTGACTTTCCATTGCATTTATATCTGTGCCTCCATAAATATTATTTAATTACATACTGTCACATCTACTAATTGTAGGCTGTGCATGTAGCCTACATAAAAATTTTTTTATAATGTATATTCCTTATGTACTATTTTACTATTACCACTACTACTATGGCTAACATTCACTGGAGTACTTACTATAGGCCAAGAACTGAGCTAAGCAATGAACCTTTCTCTTTCAGTCCTCAAAGCAATTCTGCAATGTAGGTACTTCCTTTATTCTCACTTTTCTGATGAAGAAAAAGAAGTTTATTGTTAATTACCCCTGGTCCATCAGTGATAGAATCAGAATTTGAGCCAAAGCCAGGTAACGTCAAAGACCACAAAGACACGTATGATCTTAATACATTTGCTACAAATCCATGAAGTATTGGCTTTGTCTTCTCAAGCATTTAGGTAGATTTGAAGCTTCTTAAGGCCGTATGTCTGCTTTCCATAATCATCGATTAGGATGCTGAGTTCTTGGGATGAAAGTTTTGTCTTGTTTTTGAAGGCACCAAATGTACTGGATGATTTTAAAAGTTCTTTAGCCAAAAGCCGTAAGTTTGGTCTGCTTTGAAGGCAGTGATATCCCTGAACTCCTTTGTGATGCGGCTGTGAAGTGGTTGAGAGGATCAGCTCAGAATGAGAAAAAATGCTCCCTCATCTCACCATCTCTTCACCCTTTTAAGTCTCTCCTCATCACAGGTAGGGAGTCCAGAAAATCAGCATAAATTATTTTCCTTCTTGATATTGGAAAGGTCATTAAATTAGGTAACATTAATAGCATCAGTAGGAGGCTGAGAACCGAAAGAGATACAGACTTTGAATCCTGTGATAAGGCTCTCCAAGCTCTAAGTAGAGGAACAGAATTGCTTGGTCACTCAAGAATTTCTAGGACTGCTTTATTTGCTATTCTTTAGCAGCAAAACCTTTGTCCTTCCATAGACAGTCATGTGGTAAAATTTCCTTGCCATTAATTTCACTCATTAAAAGGAAGAGAAGATGACGAGATTTTAAACATTTTCTTCCTCAAATCACATATAGTTTGCTCGTTTACATCAGTTCAGCTGGAAAACAGCAGAATTATGAATTTTAACACAACACAGTACAGCATCATTTAGTTTTCTCCAACTTTGGTTTTGGTTTAATTTGTTAATATTCAGTTAAGTTTTTAGGGAACAACTTATCTCCTGTTTCCTCTACAATAACATCATTTTTAAAGAAATAAATCCAAAATTTCCCTCTTTCTCAATGAAATGATAATCATGTTTAAATATTACATTAAGAAGTATCAAAATTTCTGTTAAAATTACCAAACCAATTGGACAATTAAAAAGGTGAATCCTTGCGCTCTAGAAATGTTTACTTCATCAAGTGGATTTTAGAAATAAAACAGTGACCTCTATTTTTTTTTTAAAGATTTTTAAAATTTAATTATTTGACAGAGAGAAATCACAACTAGGCAGAAAGGCAGGCAGAGAGAGAGAGAGAGGAGGAAGCAGGCTCCCTGCCAAGCAGAGAGCCCGATGTGGGACTCGATCTCAGGACCCTGAGATCATGACCTGAGCTGAAGGCAGTGGCTTAACCCACTGAGCCACCCAGGTGCCCGTGACCTCTATTTTTTAACAGCATTCACTCAGTCCTATGTGGTGATGAAAATAATAGTTAACCATTGTTGATGGGAGTGTAAGAGGTGAAAACCTGGTCTTAGAATTTTTCATCTTAATCATATTTGATCTTCACAACAGCTTTAAGAAGAGGCCACTATTTTTATACCCAATGAACTGATAAGAAAATAAAAAATCAGAGAAATTATGTAATTTCTCCAGAATTGTACAGTTAGTAAAGGATAGCCAGTATTTGACTCCATGCAGAATATATAATTGTGCTGCCAAGTATATCGTCATCTCCAGTAATAGCTGCTAATACTTTTTCCTTTATGAGTAAACATTTTATAAAACTATTCATTTGACAATGCTAAACTGTATCTGATCCCTTTGGTCCGAGAAAAAAAGTGGTTTGGAAATCCTCCCACCCTTTAAGGACCACCCTGCACCAGACTGTTTTGAGATAAGACCCATTTCTGTCCTCTCTCAGGACTCCCATAAACTGGGATGACTGTCTTACTTGCCATTAAAAAGCCCCAGGTCCCCTTCTGTTCGAGACATCCCTCATCAATGAGCACTCTCCCTATTGTAATAGTTTAGATAAAATAACCTCCTTGCCTGGTGCATTTGTCTTTCACAGTTTGGTGCTGTAATTCAGATAGGGCTAGATCTTGCTTTGGGGTCCCTGTTTACTTACCCAGGTAAAGAAACCTTTGTGCTCTGCTCCTGACAAATGATTAGTGACCCAATGGAGAGTCTGACTCCTGGTCCTGTGCTATGGACTCATGTCCATGAGTAGCAGGGTAAGGTGCCAGCTTGATTTCTGGGGTCAGTTTCTTTGGGTTTTATGGTCTTTTGCTGGTCTCTGTAAAGGAATTGATAATATATAGAGATCTTGTCTCTTTCATGTGAAAGACAACAGAGACGCTGGAGTGTTAGTCTTTTGTTTGTCTATCTGAGTTCAAATTAAGAACTTATACCCACTGGGAAAGGAACAGCTCTTTAATGTGGATCAGTGAGTTCTGTATTTCCGTATTTATGTTTGACCTATGACTGAAATTTTAGAATTGAAACTATATTTCCTTTCTCTCTTTGGATATTTATGTCAGTCATTCAGAAAGACTTCTACCTCTCGTATAATGTAGTATTGCCCTCTTTCAGATGGAATTATGGAATTTGATTACAAGATCTCTTTACAGAGTTCTATTCTGATGAGCTTAGAGGTAAATTATTGCGTATATAAATTGAATATTCCTAAAGTTCCCAGAAATTAAGGAAATGGAATTACTAAGACTCTCAGTGTGCTGGATTTAAAAAATATCCTTACAGAAAACAAATCAAATATGTTTCATTATTTCAAGTTCACATAATTTAGGCAAATCTTTGACAAATGACAGTTATATAATATTTTTAGTTTAATAAAAATAGCTATGTTTTCTCATCAGCGTTAAGTATAATAAACAGCAGGTACCATTCTCACTTTGTAGATGAGAACATTACATTTAGAAAACTTAAACTTAATCAAGTTTATACATCTAGTAATGGATGGATATTTGCTGATTTTAGAGGCTGTGCTTTTAACCTATAATCTATATATCACTGTAAACAAGTCAGAGTATTCTTTGCATACATCACATTCAACTTAGGAATGAAATATTCAATAATTTTCCCAAGTGAAAGAGAGTATATTATACTTTTCTTTAAGCTTAAAACCAGAGCCAAAGTTCATCACTTGATGGATGTACACTGCCTTGAAAATTGGAAAATTAATTATGTTATTAAATATGTTATTAGGGGCGCCTGGATGGCTCAGTCGTTAAGCATCTGCCTTCAGCTCAGGGTCCTGGGATGGAGCCCCGTATCAGGCTCCCTGCTCAGCGGGAAGCCTGCTTCTCCCTCTCCCACTCCCCGGCTTGTATTCCCTCTCTCTCTGTCTCTCTTTGTATCAAATAAATAAATAAAATCTTTAAAAAATAAAATAAAATAAAAATGTTATTAGTGCAAGTACTCTGTTAAACTAAGTTTGAAGTGTGTGACTAGACCACTAACTACAAATACCTTAGTTGTGGCAGAAAGTCATGTGAACACGAGTTCTCTTGAAAGATTGTGCCCAATACTTTGAATTGGTCCTGGATGGAAGGAACTATTTCAGATTACCACATATAAAGTCCACTTCTCTGTATGGTGATTTTAAATTTAATTATAATAATAGTATTATTATCATATTACATAATAATAATACTATTATTATTATTATAGTATTATTTAATACAATTTTAATTGTTTCTAAAGTTTGGAATGTCACCCCTCCTAAGAATCCCAAATTCCCTTGCATTTTTCAGGAAGTCCTTTGCTACAAGTTCTGCAACTTCCTCACTAAATATTTCTGCAACATATTCCCAGGACAGAATGAACTTTGTAGCTCTAGTTTAGTCTCCTTTTTTAGTTTTATTTTTTTCTTCCGTGTGAACCTGAACAAATAAAACACTAAACAATCATGATGTTATTTTGAAGAGTGGCCTTTACATTTTTAGCAATGTAGTATTCTAAAATAATTGCTAAAATAATTTTTTTTAAAAGAGTGCTCTGCCTCTCAGAAATGACTCTCTCTTTTAACTAACAGAAGAATATGCATGTGTAAAGCTATTCTAAGATCAAAGCAGTAGTTCAATATTGTCTTAAAAATAACTTTAGGGGTGCCTGGGTGGTTCAGTGGGTTAAAGCCTCTGCCTTCGGCTCAGGTCATGATCCCAGGGTCCTGGGATCAAGCCCCACATTGGGCTCTCTGCTCCGCAGGGAGCCTGCTTCCTCCTCTCTCTCTGCCTGCCTCTTCCTACTTGTGATCTCTCTCTCTCTCTGTCAAATAAAAAACAAAACAAAACAAAAAAAAAACCCTTTAATTTGGATCCAGTCAATTTTATGTCACTCTTATTCAAATTATCTGCCTTTACATACAGAAAATTTAGTATACTTAGTAAAATTCTAAAAAACACCATTATATCCTAAAGAAATCTGCTGTTATTTAGAAAACTACATGAACATTCTCATCTGCAAATGGTTATTTATTACTTAGTTATTTTTAGACTTTTTTTTTTTTTTTGGATGCATCGCTCACTGTAGCCTCTGGGTGCGTTTGCCGAGTTTAATAATTAGCTTTCCCATTATAGCTTACACACAACATGGAAGACAACATAAACACAGTATGCATTCACATACATCAGCACATACTCATGCACAAATAAACAGGTGAGTGAGGATACCTTTAACCCATACTTTATTGGCCAATAAGATTATTTAATAATTCCTTAAAAACCAAGAATCAAGGAGCTACTTCTTTGTTCAGGGATTATGGTTTGTTTCTGGGCTGTGCCTTGTGCCTATAAGCTTTTCACAAGGTTGAGGAATGTTTATTCTCTGAAAATAAAATTATTAGCTCTGAAACACAGGAAAAAGAGCATAAAATACTGCAAAATGTCAGCATAATAGTGTCTACTAGAGTTGCAACTCAATTGTACAATAGTTGACATAACCTTTAAAGTGGAATGTGTAAGCACTTTAAATATGCTAGATATGATGCCAGTAAGGTCCTCTAAAAGTAAGAGTACCAAAGATTTCCCAAGATTGTAAAAACGATCTGGAATGTTGCTGTTAGAATGAGTTGGCTAGACTTGTGTTGGCCCCTGTTCAGAAAATTTCATCCCATCCATAAACTCAGATGAATGAGTCTTGGGGGCATAGGTGACTTGACCAGTTAAGCTGGTAACTTGTGACTTGAGCAGCCTGGTTCAAAAAGATGAGCTAAATCAATCAGATTCCTCCTTGTGGGGACAAAGGATTCAGTTCATAACAGATGGTTATTATTTTAAAGCAACACTATCCCCCGTTTATGCAGTAGTTTTACTACATACATTTCCTGTATGATCCACACTCATGACTTTGAGACCCAGGACTGATAGTATAGTTCCCATTTTACACACAAAGAAATTGATGTTCATAAAGGTTAGGAATCTTTCTGGAGGTTCTGCAGCCAGGTGTTTGGAGAGACAATCCTATAACCCAGTGTCTGATCCCTGCTTCAACCCCTTAAGCAGCCCAAGAGTAACTGCTTTAGTCAAATGTTAATCCCCCCCTCCAAGAGTTTTTGTAAATCATTAGAATTTCACTGTAAATATTATTAAGTTTAATTATTAAATTATTAAACTTACCTTCAAGTTCAAATCTATGTATGAATTTGGAAAAGGACTCATTCTAAAAAGCATCTGAAGGAAACTGTTAGTTTTTGCAGTCTTACAGACCTATGATCTCTGTGCTTCTTCGGGATAAGAGCTAGCTTGTGAGATTGACTGAGAAATAAATTAGAGTTGCTTCTAGCATATGTAAAACCTGATATGTGGTGCCCTGTTTTCAGTAGCTGCTGCTGAGAAACCATAAGTTAGCATCCTATCACACCCATACTCTCAGTCTTGTTTGTTTTGGCTTT
>PISX010028575.1:0-21338 GCA_004024625.1 Mellivora capensis | reverse complement strand
GATTCTCAAGTGTCTTTGCCCGAGGCAGAGCTGCACCGCCCTTACCAGGGGCCGGGCTAAGTAATCCGCTCGGTTTCGCTTTCGGGAGCTTTTGTTCCCTGAGCGCTTTCCGTAGAGTCCGGAGGACGGGAATGAAAATGGCGGCCTCCTAGTCTCCGGCCCGGAAGAGCTGAGATTCGGGGCTCCACTCCTCAGAGAAGAGCCCCGGCTAGTCCCATCTCCCTCGCCTCTGGCCACGCTCCGAGCTCACCCAGCCTGCAGCCGGTTCAAGGTAACCCCGAGCTGAGAGCTCCCTCCTCGGCTCTGTCTCTGTAGCTGGCTTCCCGCTCTGATACCTGCTAGCTCTGCGACACTCAGACACCCCCGATCCTTCTGTGACCCTTCGGGACCTGGGGCCACGCTGACCCCGCGTGGGCTTCACCCCGGTTTAGCCTCTGGAGCGATGTCCCTCCGTGGAGCAGGCTTTTAAAAGTCCCGATTTAGTGCTCCGTTGCTCTGCAGCTTGCCGGGAGCCGGCCCCTTCCCCGCGGTCTATCCTCCCGTTGCTTTTGATTCACTTCTCCGCCAGTCCTACCTTCCAGAAAGTGGCCGATTTTCTGTTTCCAGAATTGCTGTTCTTCCTCTCTTCGATCTCCCGTTGGATTTGTAGGTGTTCGCAATGGTTTGATAAGCTATCTAGCTGATCTCCTGCTACCTGATGTCGTCTCAGCTGCTACTTCTCCGCCATCTTGACCGCTCCAATCTATTCTTTGTTTTCTTTTCTTACTCTCCAAAAATGTAAAAACTAGTCTTAGCTTTAATGCTTGGTCTAAAGGCCTTTGGTCACCTGTAACATAGATCACTGCAACTTTGTTCAAGTAACCTTCCTTTCTCTCTAATTTATACCAGAAACCCTTACGTCTTACTTCATTGATAAAATAGAAGTTTGAATTTTGTCAACTTCTTGCTTCCTTTGCATCCCATCTAAGAGCCTGTCTAGATCTTTGGTTACTTGTTTGTCTTTTATTGTGTCAAGAGAAGATAATTATATATCCTTTCCTTTAAGCCTAAGTGTACTCTGTGGATTCCTGCTTTAGTCCTTTTCAATGTCCATTTACAACTTAAGTCCCATTTTGCTGTCATATGGATTAACTTCCTTTATTATCCTGACTGTACTGTATCAGCGTGTGCTTATTTGCTGTTTTGCCATTTAAAATTTTGCATTTATGACCTCTCAAAATGTTGATTTTGAAGGGTAAAAAAAATCCAAACTACCACAGTGTTTTATCTTAAGTACTTTCAGTTGAATTCAAATTGGAAATGGAAGAAAATTCCTTTTAAGCTATAATAAAAATAAGTAGGTAGAATATTTTTATGATACATACTTACGAGGTAGTTGATCTTGGCCATGTTTTCCTTCATTTTCCCCCAATGACAATGTAATAAGACTAATGAATTAGAACATTTCAAGCAAAGATGTTCTTTGTTGGGAGGGATATAGTTCTCTAAAAGGCAAAACGTCAAGTACAGAGGGGTGTGTGTGTGTGTGTGTGTGGTTTTTTTTTTTTTTTTTAAATTCGAGAATCAGACTAAATCTAGGCACATCGTGTCACAGGCATCACCTCACAAATCTGCCAACGCATGTCCTTTCTGAGCTTCAACACAGCTGCTGTCCCAACCAGTCTCTTTTCTTTCCTCTTCTTGACAGTGATTTGCATTAGTGTTTGGTTAATGATGGGGAAGGAAAAAATACAAAAGAATCCCTTCCTCATATTTCTTATGATGTTACGGATTTTGAAAACAAACAGTAATATAAGTCAAGTAGCAGTGACTTCTGGATCATTCTCATACCAGGAAACATGAAGGGCATTGGGTGTTTTAAATATAGATGAATCCATTTATATAAAAAATAGACTTTAAGGAATAAGGTTACTTGTAAAGAATAAAGGCACATTAAAAAACTACATGTTCTTACAACAATTTGTTCCATTCTTTTTTTTTTTTTTTTTTGTAACATAGTTATTCCTCCCCCGCTCCCCACACAACAGATTTGTAATGTAAGAATAGAATCATGGTGCAGCCTGCAATTCCCAGAGGTAAAACACACAGTACTAGACTTCCATCTGTAGATTTTACTTTTCAGATTTTTATCTATTTTTTTTGAGTTCAGTTCAAATTTGAAATCATTTTAAGCTTTCAAGGACTGTATTTATGTTAGGTTCTCTTAAGTGGCTACATCTTGGAGGAGTTATTTATGCTCTGTGCTAAGTGTTTATTTTTGCAAGGTGCAGTTATCCTTTGATTATTCTTTTGCAATCATATATACTACAATTTGGCAATGCTTTGTGTCTTAAATCTTAATTGCTTGCTTTTGTCTTGTTTGATTAGTTTTGTAATTGTCTTTTACTCTTTAATTTTCCCCTCCCTCCCTCTTTTTGTTGAACATACAATGGCATCATTAATGAGTGTTTTATTTATTTGAGTAAATTTCTAAAATTAGTTTTGAATTGGGTGTTTTACATATGTAAACATAACTCAGAATTATTCAAAGTTGAAGAAAGATGCTCTGAATGACCTGGAAGCTTTCATAATACAAGAATTTAATATCTTGGGACGCCTGGGTGGCTCAGTTGGTTAAGCGGCTGCCTTCGGCTCAGGTCATGATCCCAGCATCCTGGGATCAAGTCCCACATCGGGCTCCTTGCTCTGCAGGGAGCCTGCTTCTCCCTCTGCCTGCCACTCTATCTGCCTGTGCTCGCTCTCTCCCTCTCTCTCTGACAAATAAATAAAAATAAAAAAAAAATTTAATATCTTAAATGCATGTTTGACATTATGCTTAGATGTGAGGGTATTTGAGTCTAGAATGAAAGAACTTTATTGATATCATAATAGCTGTGTCAGGTATTTAAATCCATTGAATCATAGATGAACTCTTACACTGATAGAATCAAAACTGTGCCATGCTGTTATGCTCTTTTTTTTTTTTTTTGAACATATGATGTAATGAAGATGTTTCAGTTAAGTTAAAAATACATTTGTTTTCATTAGCTTTAGAAAGGAGACCAGTAAAAGTATTTTCACAATGACTTATGTTACCTGGGGAAATTGCTGTGTGAAAACATTAGATGAGTTAACATTTTAGGTTTTGACTGGTTTTCACTTGTCTTGGAAGATAACTTGATTTTTAGTGACTTGTTCATTTGTAGAGACAACTGTGTAACACATGTTGGTGTTGTTGATGTTCAGGGAGTCATTTAGCTAGTGTTTTAGCTCCTGATTGGCTCTCTGTATTTTTCTGATTTTCATTAATGATACCATGTGGAATAATTCTCATAAGAGTCACATTTAAAAACTGGGGAATTCTTGAAATTCCTATCATTTATGTCTTTTGAATGTACTACGTTAATGTGGGCGATTTGACTGTTGTACTTACAGCTGCAATTCTTTTATGTTGTAGAGACATGACTATTGTTCAGGAGATTATTTTAACTAAAAATCACCATAGAGGAAGTCTGATCACTTGGTTAGTCATTTAACAAATATTTCATTAGTACATTCTGGTGTCAGATGGTATGTAAGCTGCTTAGGTAAACAATGATAAATAAGAAACTTATAGTTTAGTAAGGGAGACAGACAAATAAATACACCATGATAGTACTTATACTAGACTTAGTATAGTACAGGTCAGGTATGAGGTACTAAGAAATCATAAGAGGGGCACCACTCTGGAGGGAGATGATTAGGGAATGCTTTCTGGAGGGAGTAAATATGCTGAGATATGAATGATATTTAGGTATTAGGCAGATCAAGGGAATGGGTGCTTGTTCAGATCAGTGAAAAATATCAGATCAAAGAGACAGCCTTTCCTGGAAGAAGTTTGAGGTAGGGAAGACAAAGGAAGAAGACAGAGAAGTGTTGGGTGATGGAGCCAGATAGTAAATGGTCATGCAAGCCATGTTGGAGGATTTGAACTTTTACAGGAGGGCAGTGATGACTCCAATGAAGGCCTGTAAGTAACATGATCAAACTTGCATTTTAGAAAGATCATGCTGACAGCAATGTCAAGTGGGTTGGAAAGTTGGGAGCACAACCTTAGATACAGGGAAACCTAGATTGTTAAGCAAGAATTGATGGTGGTAAGAATTATTGGGGTACTGAGGATTGGAACAAAGTAATAGAATCCATTTTAAAGGTATATAGAAACAGTGAGATTTGGTGAGAGGAACAGGGCTATGTGCTTATACATTATAAGCCACAAGTTAAGTGGACAGTAGGGTTCCCTGAGTTACGGCTTTTAGGAGGAGTGATTTTGTGAGGGATGATTGTTTAAGTGTGTGGGGGGACATGTTGAATTTGAGGTGTTTATTGTACACAAGTGTACGTATGTAATAGGGAACTGCTTATGTGTGTTTGAAATCCAGGAGAAGAAGAAAATGCAGATCTGAAAGTTGCAGTGTATACTTGGCAATTGAATATGAAGGGCTGTAGAGTTGGGTCCCCCAGAGGGAGTGGAAGTAAGGCTGAACCCTGAGAAACTGTGATAAGTAAGGAGGACATGGGAAGAGAAGACCATAGAGATGACCGAGAGAAGCAGTGACTTGAGGGCACACTAGAGGGTGTGCTGTCCTGGAAGCAAAGAAAAGAGAGTGCTTTAGGGCTGGAATGGTCAGCATTGTTCGATGTTGCTAAGACTTCAAGTAAGATGAGATTGAAATTGGTCTTAGGATATAGCTTTCTCCCCCCAAAGTAGTCAGGGACCTCAGCAAGCACAGGCACTGAGATGAAGTGAACACTGGTATAAGCACATTATTCATGTTACTCTTCCAGGGAAGAAGTAATTTCAGGTGTCAAGCACAGTTACTAAAGCATTTCATGTTTTGTGGAGGAGGGGAGTCAGTAAGAATAAAGCTAATTGTGGAAAATTATTTTTAAAGACTATGATTAGAATAAAAATCTGTTATTTGAAATTTTATAACTTGAAACTTTAGATTACAAAAGAGAAAGAAAACTAGGTTTTATAAGTATAGCCTGGATTTGAAATAACTGGGATTTAATCTAAACTCTACCAATTACCAGGAGTTTCATCTTATACATAATGATAAATGGTTATTGGCAGAATTTAATGAGATGACATATGAAAAAATATTTAGCATGATGCCTGACAGGTGTGCCTGTGTATATATAAATATGTTATATATTGAGCACCTTATATATAACTAAACTGGTTAATAACTTCAGAGTACCTTTTCTCTTGGTATCTTGGTTGTTTGTTTCTTGTGTAATAAATGACACCTGGAAGTTACAAGTTTAAAACCACATTTATAAATCACATTGTTTCTGAGGGTATGGTACTCAGAATAATGGGCCCTAAATTGCTCATGTTCTGTTTCCCAAGACTTGTGAATATGTTACATTACCTGGCAAAAGAAACTTTGTAAATATGATTAAGATTATAGACCATGAGATAGGGAGATTATCCTGGATTGTCTGAATAGGCTTACTGTAGTACATGAGCTCTTAAAAATGGAGAACCTCTCCCAGGTGATGTGAGAAGGCACGAGTCAGAGATGAGGCAGAAGGGGGTTCACAGAGATTCACAGTGTGAGGTGGAGGTAGAGGCTAGGAGCCAAGGAATGTGGGCAGCCTCTAGAAGCTAACAGCCAGCAAGGAAACAGGGACCTTAGTCCTACGACTGCATGGAACTGGGTTTTGCCAAAGACCTGAATGACTCTGGAAGCAGATTCTTCCACAGAGTCTCCAAAGTAATGCAGGTAGCCAACACCTTAATTTCAAGCTTGTGACACCCACAGCAGAGAATATCAGCTGAACCCAATGTACTTTGGACCTATAGAATTGTGAGATAGCAAATTTTATTGTTTTAAGCCACTAGTTTTATAATTTTATGGTAGCAATAACAAACTATTGTAAAGAAATCCAGAGCTAGAAACAGCTTAACTGGTGTGACCCTGGCTCAGTCTCTCATGAGATTACAGAGTAGCTGTTCAGATGCTGTAATCATCTGGAGGCTTGACTGGGGCTGGCAGATACTGCAGAGCTCACTCACATGATTGGCCTCAGTTCCCACAAGTGGAAGCCTGTTCACAGGGCTGCTTACAGCATGGCAGCTGACTTCTCCCAGAGCAAGTGGGGAGAGAAAGAGAGAGACTGAACAAATAGGAGAGCGTGTGATATGCAAGATAGAAGCCACAGTGTCTTTCAGAATCAAATCTCAGATGTGACATATCATCATGTCTGCCATATTCTGTGGTTTACACAGATAAATCTTGATACAATAATAAATTATACTGCAGAAGAGTATGGTTATCAGTGGGCAGAGCTCATTAGAGGAGGCTGGCTACCATAGTATATATGTGCCCAAGATGACAGACTATCAGTTCTCGATGCCTCAATAGGCGTATATAGTCCCAGGTCTGCAGTGTAATTTTATGAAAGTTATTTAGCCTCTCTAAATCTGAGGTTATTCATTCAGAATTGAAATTAGTTGAAATTGATTTTATATGACAGCACTAAAGCTGACACTTAAGCTAGCTTAAGCAAACAAGGTATTTCTTAAAAGTCCTAGCACTTAATATTTTTGAATGTGCTGTTTTGAGATGAAGAACACTGAGTTATTTTTTTGAGAATTCAGGAAAATAGAAGACGATGACTGGTATACTTTGATTTAGATAATTCTTGAGTCAGTCAGATTTAGCCACATCATAGGAACACGACTTCTCCCTCTACAGTTACATGGATGTGAGGGAAGGTTTCTAGAAGGGTTGGTGACTGGTGATGCCACAGCTTCAAGGGGCACTATTCTCAGTGTGGTTTATGTGAATGGCAGTTGTTACAAAGCAGACAGTCAGTGTAGCTCTACACAGTGGCTCTGATTCTACATATTCTTGACAGTTTAAAGACTTGTTTCCACAGGTGTGTCTCTTTTATTTATTGATGTGTCTTGCAGTATGGTGCCTACCACATCATTACCCAGTAAATATTTGTTGAATGGATGAGTGAGTCATGATTGATGTGGCATTGTGACTGTTATTCAAAAATTTAAATACTTTTCAACTATTTATCATTCTCTTTAGTCTTCATAAGTAATGTTGATTTACCTCTTGTATTGTGACACCAAGAAGCAAACTAGAACGATTTTAAAATAATGGAATAAGTGAAGGTATAATTACTTGCTGGCCAATCTCTGATTTATTAAGGCAGTTTTTCAGTTCAAAATTGAACCGCTGAATCCAACATGGAATTAACAGTAAACCCATTTGCAAACAGCAGTTGCTATGCACTGGAGAGTTGCTTGCAATTTATGTAATCTCACCATAAGTGTAAAAAGTTTAATAGTCGGGGGCGCCTGGGTGGCGCAGTGGGTTAAAGCCTCTGCCTTCAGCTCAGGTCATGATCCCAGGGTCCTGGGATCGAGCCCCACATCGGGCTCTCTGCTCCACGGAGAGCCTGCTTCCTCCTCTCTCTCCCTGCCTGCCTCTCTTGCCTACTTGTAATCTCTGTCTGTCAAATAAATAAATAAAATCTTTTTAAAAAAAAGCTTAATAGTCCTAGGTATTTTATGATTAGCGGACAAAGCTGTATCTTGAGGAATCATGCTATTGTCTCAGTTAAAGTTTTGGAAATATATGTGGTTTTGAATGCAAAGGTAACAATTACAGACTGCCAACTATTTATTTTTCATCCATAAATATTTGTTAGCTGTATATTTACTTATTAGTATAAGGCTTGCAAGGAATTTTTAGGGAATGAATATCACAAGCCAGAAAAAAGTACATTTGCTTATTTTTATTTTTTAAAATTTACTGTCAGTTGTCCAGAAGAGTCATTGTATTCAATTCTATTCAGTTTGATGTGGAAGTTGTTCATTCCGTTATTACAGGGGAGGCATAGTCCTTGCTCTCAGAGAATTAACAGTATGGCATTTGAATATTTGGGGTGAGTGAATCTAAGAAAAGTACAAAACTAACTTTAACATCCTGAATATTCTCAAAAAGTTATTAAAAATGTGCTATGGAGGTTCAAGAGAGACTATCTGGTTTGAAGAATCTGAACAGGTTTCATGAAATAGGTTGGGTGGGGGTAAGAATAGGTATAATTTTGGAAATGAGTGGTGAAAATACAGGTAGGTATCTAAAACAGCACATTCAAAAATACAACTTATCCCCTTTTCAGGGACCTGCAGCAAAGGAAGACCCTTGATACTGCATCTTTTAAAGATATTAGAGTCCTCTCAGAATTAGTAAGAGTTTAACGAATTAAGGAACTAACAAAATATAGTGTTAGGTCAACAATTTTATTATAATATTCTCCAAACCCTGTGTTTGGATCCTGTTTTCTATTTCTGGTGTTCCTCTCTCTGGCTTTCAAAATCTCACTACACTTTATTCCCTGAAGCGCCTGTGTTACAGCGTATCATTGGGCCTACCATTTACCCAAATGGTCCTGATTCTAAATCATCTCTCTCTTGGTGACAGATTACATGTTCTAATTTTCTCTTTCCTTATTGCCATTTGAGAGGGGTGATTTTGGTTTAAACAACAGGTGAGACTGTATTTCTAGAAGGTAACATGCAGCCTATGGTGTATACATTAAAGTAAGGGGAGGGCACTGTTGATGTGCCTTTGGCCTGATGTTTACCTTGAGTGTATGTATACAAGTATTAGAAGTTTTGTTTTGTTTTTTTTAATACCTGCAGGTTATTCATACCACTTTGGTCTATATCCTGCTCTCTCCATTTTTAGAGGCCAGATGTCTAGTCCTTGAAATTGTGCAAGATTTCCTTTCCTGATTTATCAGATACCACATTTACTTAGTTCATGGGTCATAGTTTGGTATAGCAGGAAAGATCTTATTATATGTGCTGCTGAAGCGAGCACGCAGGAAAGATCTTATTAAACTAACACATAACATGGGCTTTATTTGAGGAGTATCTTATATTTTAAAAGTTCACTTAGTTTACTAAAATCCCTGATTGATGGAATTTTAAGTGTTTTAGTTAAGTGAATAACTTAGGGCAGTGGGGGAGATTTTTGAGCATTAGTCATTAAAATTTAGCACATATGGTCTAAGTAAATGCCAGAAGAAATACAAGTAATATGCTGTGAAAATTCACAAGATAGATCATTATTTATAGTTTAGGAGAGTAGTTCAGTTATTGTGTGTAGTTAGCACTAGAGTTAGGATTTGTTTGGGATGTTTGGAAATTGGGAAGATGCAAAAATTTGGTGTTAGAGGGGAGTGCTTAGTACTCTGGTTTGACCAAAATGCAAGCTTGGATTACTGGCTAAGTATAGTGGGTTGAATACATGCCTTTATTTATGCTTCTTTCTTAAGATTCACTAAAATGACAATAAAGAACTAAAAAGATATAAGTCTACAGGGACAAAGAATGTAAAAAGAGGTATAGCAGATGAGAGAAATTGCAGAATTTTGGAATATGGAAAGCAAATAGATAGTGGGTGATTGATTAGTCAGGTGTAGAAAGTAGAGACATAAATGCCTGTGGAGGAGGCCAGGAAACGTGTCACAGCCCCCCCCCCCCAAGAATTCTGGAAGACCTCTGAATTAGAGGCATCATAGGCTCCTGAAGATGGGTAAGAAGTGGAACTAAAAGGAATGAGATATGTTGAATTTCTTATGTCACTTAGGTCTCTGAGGAAAACAGTTTGGTGTTGGAAAATGTGTGTGTTGACTGGTAAAGCTGTGTTTATTAATAACTAAACGCTCGCTAAGATCCATTCAGTTGGTCAGTTGAAGGTTAACAGGACACACCAAGAAAAATTGTGAAATAGGTGGTTGCGAGTCTGGGGAAGATAGAAGAGAATGAGGTAGCACTTTCGTACTCCTCTGTTCCTGTGGGTCAATCTTTTCTCCTCCCTACTGGCAAAGCCTTCTCATTTTTAGCTCTGGGTTTTCTCTTCTGCTTATCAAAATCTGCTTTGAATAAAGTGTTTGCATGGTGAGTCTCCTCTCTAATTGTGTGTTGTAAGACAGTAATCTTGTTAAGGCAGTTCTAGGCTCATGCATCATGATATGGCCACAAATGTATTTTGTTCACTTTGTGTGTGTGTGTGTGTGTGTGTGTATCTGATTAATAAGGGACACTACCATTTTCTTTTTCTACCCTGTTTTCCTCTCTGCTCCAAACTAGCACATGCATATACATACTCTCTTTGTTTCTTCTCCCAGGAAGAAGAACTAAAACTAGATTATCCTGTAGCAGCTACAGGTTTTAACGATCTCATATGGAACTCATACTAATCCAGAGAAGTGATCCCCATTTAATAAATGAGCAAGCTAAACTGAAGCTCAGAAAGTTCCTTGTCCACAGTCTCACAGCCTATGAATGGTGAAATTGAGATTAGATCTTGGATTCCTGGTGTGTGCTCTACTTTTGGGATGGTACATGCTGCTTGATCATAAATTGTGTCCTTGGGATGTCTTCTTTTAATCAGTTCAGGTATTATTGTAAGTGGATGTTCACTTTTTAGAAAAAATAATACTAAATAGTATTTGCATTATAAATACATCATATTATTTGCTTTAATTATTAAATAGTAAAGTTTTTATTATGTTTAAACAGGACACACTGAGTCTTGATGTTATTTGCTGAGCACCCGTAATTCACCTTTGCTTTAATTCTCAGTTGTTTTTAGTTTCTCATTATGTGAGCCATTGAATTCCTTTTTTCCTCCTTTGCTTAAGTCAGATTTGGTTTTCTTCTATCACTTGCAAGCAAAACTAAACAGTATTTTGAAAACTTAACTAATGCCAGTTTAATACTTATATGTAAAATAGAAAGGTTGTGTGTGTGTGTAGTAAGATACACATAACAAAATTTGTCATTTTAGCCATTTTTAAATGTGTAGTTCTGTGATGTTAAATACGTCGTTGTGTAACCACCACAACTATCTCTCCCTAGAACTTTCTCATCTCCCTACCCAAAGCTTTGTACACATTCACTACTAATTCTCCATTCTCTTTGTCCCCCAGTCACTGGTAACTACCATCTGCTTTCTGTCTCTGTGAATTGACTATCCCAGGTGTCACATATGTGTGGGATTACAGACTATCTGTCCTTTGTGGCTGGCTTATTTCACTTAGTGTAATGCCTTCTAAGGTTCATCATGTTGCTGCATGTGTTAGAATTTCCTTTTTAAGACTGAATAATATTCCATTATACATACACACCGCATTTTCTTTATTCATTTATCTCTTAATGGACACTTGGGTTGCTTCCACTATTTAAATATTGTGAGTACTTTCACTACAGACAGGTAGAAATACCTGTTCAAATTCTTGCTTTCACATCTTTTGGGTATATGCTAGAATTGGTGAATCACATGGCAGTTCTTTATATCTTTTGAGACAATATTGTTTTCTAAAGATGCTGCCCCATTTTTTATTTCCACCATCAATGACCAGAGGTTCTAGTTTTTCCATATCCTCTCTAATATTTATTTTCTGTTTTTTTTAAATTGTGTTAAAAAACACAAAATAAAACATACTATCATAATTATTTTTAAAGTATAGGAATGTTAAATATGTTCACAATATTATACCAACCTAAAATACTATACCCTCATTTCCCTTTCTCCCCAGCATGTGACAGCCCATTCTACTTTCTGTGAGTTTGACCACTTTAGGTACCCCATATGAATGGCTTGTATTTTTTGTAACTGGCATAATGACTTCAAGCTACATCGGAGCTACATTGGAGCACAGACAGGATTTTCTTTCTTAAAGACTGAATAATATTCTATGTACATACCACATTTTCCCCTTTTTTTAATTGTAATTTTTTATGTGAGTATAGTTGGCACACAATGTTGCATTAGTTTCAGGTGTACAGCATAGTGACTCAGCTTCTCTGTACATTATGCTGTGCTCACCGCAAGTGTGGCTGCATCTGTCACCATATGCACTCACGGTATCATTGACTGTATTCCCTGTGCTGTGCCTTTTATTCCTACTTACCATGTTTTCTTTATCTATTCATTTGTCAAGGGACGTATGGATTGCTTTCATCTCTTGGCTATTGTGAGTAATGCTGCAGCAAACATGGGTTTGCAAATATCTTTTCAAGATCCTAATTTCTGTGGGTTTTTTGGGAATATTTATCCAGAAATGAGATGGTCAGATCATATGGTAATTCTTTTTAAAATTTTTTGTGGAACCACCATAATGTTTTCCATAGCAGCAGCACCATTTTACAGAAACCAACAATGCACAAAGTTTCCAGTTTCCACATACTCTTTGACGTGGTTACTTTCTGGGTTTTCTTATGGCCATTCTAACAGGTGTGAGGTGATAATCTCATTGTGGTTTTGATTTGCATTTCTCTAATGATTAATAATGTTGAACATTGTTTCATATGCTACTTGGCCATTTGCATATCATCTGAGGAGAAATGTCTACTCAAGTAATTATTAAAATTTGGGGCTTTTGAGTTTTTTGACTTACAGTTCTTTATATATTTTGAATAGTAACCTCTTTTCAGCTATTTGATTTACAAGTATTTTCTGCTATTCTGTAGATTGCCTTTTCACCTTGTTGACTATGTCCTTCGGTGCACAGAGGTTTTTAATTTTGATATAGTCCATTTTAATTTATTTTTACTTTTGGTGCCATATCCAAGAAATCATTGCCAAATCCGGTGTCATAAAGCTTTGTCCTTGTTTTCTTCTAAGAGTCTTTATAGTGTAAGTTTTTAATCCATTTTGAGATAACTATTTTGTATATGGTATAAGGTAAGGGCTTAATTTCATTCTCCTGCATGTAGACATTCTGTGTTCCCAATTCCATTTGTTGAAAGACTATTTTTCCTCATTAAGTGCTCTTGGTACCCACCTTGTCAACCATCATCTGACATATATGTGAAGGTTTATTTTGGGCTCTCTTTTATTCCACTGGTCTGTATGTCTGTCTTTACGCCAGTACTTTGTAATAAATTTTGAAATCAGGAGGTGTGAGACCTCCAACTTTGTGTTCTTTTCCAAGATTGCTTTGGCTCTTCAGGATCTCTTGAGATGCCATATGAATTTTAGGATGATCTTTTCTGCTTCTCCAAATACAGCACTGGATTTTGAAAGTGACTGCATTAAATCTGTAAATTACTGTAAGTAGTATTTATATCTTAATAATATTAATTTTTCCAGTCAGTGAACACTGATGACTTTCCATTTATTTTCACCTCTAATTTTTTTCATCAGTGTTTCATTGTTTTCAGAATATGTTTTTCATGTCCTTGGTTAAGCTGATTTCTGAGTATTTTATCCTTTTTGATGCTATTATAAGTGGCATTTAAAAATTTTATTTGCAGATTATTCATTGTTAATGTATAGAAATGCAGTGGTTTTTGTGTGTCATTTTATATCCTGTAACTTTGCTGAATTAGTTTATTCTGTGTGTGTGTAATCTTTAGGTTTTTGCATATAAGATCATGTTTGTGAGCAGAGATAATTTTACTTCTTCCTTTCTAATTTAGATGCCTTTTATTCCCTTTTCTTGCCTAATTGTCCTGGCTAGAACTGCCAGTACTATGTTGAACAAAAAATAGAAAGGTTTTTTTGGTAGAAATTTTTTACTGCAAAAAATGGTGCATTCTTATATTTTTTTATAGTACGGACAAGGATGTATGTAATATAAATATAATATGACTGTACAAATCCCCATTTTTTCTTGTTTGAATTGTTATTTAAGGAGAAAAGACTATGATTTTCAAGAGGAAGGTTTCTTACAGGCTATTTTGATACTTTTTTTGAAGGTAACCCTTGGTTAGATGAGATACTTAGACTGAAACTATTGCTTTTAGTAACGTATTATAGTGCTCGCCTTCTGAGCTATACTTATGTTAAATTCTTTTTTTCAGTGAGAGATTATACCCCCAGTAGAT
This sequence comes from Mellivora capensis, assembly GCA_004024625.1. NCBI lineage: Eukaryota > Metazoa > Chordata > Mammalia > Carnivora > Mustelidae > Mellivora > Mellivora capensis. The sequence continues at coordinate 7,447 of PISX010028575.1, read as the reverse complement.
TAGGTGCTTCCAAGTTGTTAATTCCGTGTGTGTGTGTGTGTGTGTGTGTGTGTGTGTGTGTCCATTGTATCAGTTACTTTTGAATTGCCAAAATGTTTCCCAGCTTGGCATATTTTATCAGCTTGAATTTTATTTTATCCTTGCAGTACTTTGTCTAATCTCCTTGTGCTTAATTTTTCAACTTCAGTTAACTAAAAAGCAGCTATTATTATAGCACATTTTGGTCTTTTCACTTGACATATTTCCTTGATGATTCTTTTTGTACTTAAGATTTAATGCTTATGCTGAAGTATATATGGGAGAAGTAACTTGATTTCTAAGAGTTGCTTTAAAGTGCTTCAGCAAAACAAGCAAATGGTGGAGTGGGGGTGTAGACAAAATAAGATTAGTAACATGAAGAGGGTTGTTGAAACTTAGTATTAGGGTACTGGGGGCCTGTTATACCATTCTTTCTTTTTTATTGAAATTTTTATAATAAAATGTTAAAGAGAATACATAAAATTACTGCCCAAAATAGTAGTTCTTCAGGCTCAATGGTTTGGAAGCTAACCTTTATTTAAAAACCAGTATGGCAAAGATCATCAAATTTGATAATGCCCCCCAAAAATACAGTCTTTCATATATTATATACTCTGTACTTCCATAAATTTTTCCATTTTATTATTTTGAAAGTTTTCAAACTAGAGAAAACTAGAAAGAATAGTAGTGAAGTGAATACCCTTTTACCTATAACGTAGATTTACCAGTTACAAAACTTTGGCTATGTTTCTGTCATCTGTGTAGATGCCCTTCCTGAATTTCAGTCTGGTTTAACTATAACTAGGTTTTCCTATTTCTTTCATTATTACTAGTTTTTGCTACATATGTTTTGAACTTTGATATTATGTGCAAAATCCCTTAGGATGTATTAGGTGTATTGGTTTACTATGGCTGCTATAACAAATTACCACAAATTTGATCACCTAACACCAACTTATTCTCTTACATTCTGGAGGTTAAAAGTCTGAAAAAAGTGTTATAGAACAAAAATCAAAGTGTTAGCAGGGTTAGTTCCTTCTGCAGGCTAAAGGAGAGGGTCCATTTCCTTGCCTTTTCCAGTTTCTAGGGGCTCTTCTTATCTCGTGGGTCATGGCCATGCATCCCATCACATTTTCCTCCTCTTGGTACCCTTCTCACATTGCCATCTTCTGTAGTCACATCTCCCACTGCCCCTGTCTCATAAGGACATTTGTGATTACATTGGGCCCACCCAGATAATACAGGATAATCTCCCCCATTTTAAGATCCTTGATTTTTCACATTTGCACGGACCCTTTTCCCTTGTAAGGTAGCATATTTACAAATTGTGAAGATCGGGATATGGATATCATTGGGACGTTGTCAATGGCAAAGCTCCCTAAATTAATCTGCAGATTCAGTGCAATCCTCTGAATCCCAAGTGGTGTTTTTGCAGAAATTGACAAGATGATCCTAAATTCATATTGAAAACCAAGCAACCCAGAATAGCTAAAACAAGTTTGAAAAGAATAGTCAAAATAAACGTGAAAAAGAACAAAGTTGGGGAAATTTCCTGATTTCAAAACCTACTATAGGGCTACAGTAATTAAGTTAGTCTGGTAGTGGCATAAGGATAGACATACAAATCAATGGAATACAATTTAGAGTCAGAAATAAACTCTCACACTCCTAGTAAGCTGACTTTTTACAAAGATGTGAAGACAATTCAATGGGGGAATGAATAGTCTTTTCAACAAATGGTGCTGGGACAAGTGGATATCCATATGCAAACAAATGAATTTGCATCTCTTTCTTACATCAAGCAAAAGAAGAACTCAAAATGTATCATAGACTTAAGTATAAGAGCTAACCCAAAAACTCCTAGAAGAAAAACATAGGAGTTAATTTTTTATCACTTTGATTTCTTGGATATGACACTAAGAAGATAAGTGACAAGAGAAAAAATAAACTGTACTTCATGAAAGTTAAAAACTTTTGTCCTCAAAGGACACCCTTAAGAAAGTGAAAAGATAAGGCACCATCAAGAAAATGAAAAGAGAGTCTGTAGAATGGAAGGCAATGTTTCTGAGTCATATATTTCACAAGGTACTTGGATGCAGAATGCTTACAACTCAAAAATAAAGACAACCCAACTAAAAAATGTTTTTCAAAGGAAGTACACTAATGGCCAATAAGCACATGAAAAGATGCTCAGCATTATTAGTCATTAGGGAAATGCAAATCAAAGCCACAACAAAAAAAAAACCACACACACAAAAACCCCACCTCACACTTACTAGAATGGCTGAAGTAAAAAGACAAGTGTTGGTGAGAATGGGTAGAAATTGGAATTCTCCTATCTTGCTGATAGGAACATAAAATGGTACAGCCATTTTGGAAAATAGTTTGCCATTTCCTTCATATGTTAAATAGAGTTATCATGAACCCATCAATTCTACTCCTAGTACTTAAGAGGAATGAAAGCATAGTCTACACAAAAACTTATGCGTGAATATCCATAGCAACATTATGCAGCTGAGAGTTGGAAACAACCTAAATGTACATGAACTGATGAGTAGATAAATAAACGTGGCACATCTATACATATTATTTGGTATATATTTAGAATATTATTTGGCAATAAAAAGGAATGAAGTATTGATACACGGTGCATCAGGGATTACCTTTGAAAAACATTATGCTAAGTGAAAGAAGCCAATCACAAAAGACCAAATTGTGGTGTTCTGTTGATATTAAATATCCAGAATAGGTAATTTCATAGAGACAGCAAGTAAATTAATGGTTGCCTGAGACTGGAGCAGAGTAGGTTAGGCAGGGAGAAGCAGAAATAGGAATTGATAGGTATGAAGTTTCTTTTTGAGAATAGAGTTCTCTTTTTGAAGTGGTAGTGATGTTGTGGTGATGGTTTTACAGCTCCATGAATACTTGTGTGTGTGTGTGTGTGTGTGTACACTTTAAATGGGTGGTATATCTCAATATATCTCAAAACACTAAAAAAAAACCTAAGAGATTATTTCTTTAAAACATCTGAAAGTACACCATAATTATACTTAGAAGAAACATTAGGATATTTTGGCTTTTGACATTTCTTTACCTTATATAATGAGTAACAACATGTTTACAGAATAAATATGGTATGACAAGGGTTTCATATATCATCTAGCTAGTCAGAATTTCCTAGAACTATTGGAGGGCTAATTCAAGACTTTTGCAGTTAGAAATATTCCACTCATTCCACTCCACAGTCATATTATGCTTGCCAGAGCTGTACCAAATCATAGTTTATTTAATCTCTTTGAAAGTTTAACTAAAATATGATTCTTCCATAAAGAATCTTTATAGAATACTTTGTATTTATATATATATATATGTGTGTGTGTGTACACACACAAACACACACACACACACATATGTGAATATATTTGAGGTTAAAATTTTGAGTAGTACCTTTAGGAGTATTCTAGTACTTCGTATCTTTCATTGTACAATTGGTTTGTTATATATAATTCTTGCATTTTTTGGCAATATGCGGCAGATAGACAAGAAATGCTAATGGTGGAATTGACATCATGATCTTAATTTTATTAGCAAAATATCTGATTCCTGTACTTTAAGCTCGAATAGTTTTTTTGTTCCACTTTCCTAACTCCTCTTTACAAGCATAATTCATTCACTGTGAAAATTGTATTTAGTAGCTCAAGAGCTCTTTAGCTAAGAGAATATGGAACTTGCTGGTAATGGGCCAGTGAATGTTGTGTAGATTCAATGGCTCATCCTGTGCTGCTGTGCATGTGGGACCTTCATTGACTTTAATTCTCAATTAACTCATTTGGTCTATAGCTTCAGGCCTAAACTGGGGGTTGATTGAAGATGGGGGAAAAAATGACTACATCAAGGAGAGGATGTATTAGTTTCATCAGGCTACTCTAACAAATTACCACAAACCGAGGGATTTAAAACAGCAGAATTTTATTCTGTCATGGTTCGGGGGGCTAAAAGTCTGAAATCAAGGTAGGGGTAGGGCCATGCTGTCTCTGAAGACTCTAGGGGAAGAATCTTTCCTTGCCTCTTACAGCTTTTGGTGGTTGCCGGGACATCTCGTGTTTCTTGGTTTATAAATGCGTCATTCCAATCTCTGCCTCTGTCTTCATGTGACCTTCTTCCCTGCGAGTCTCTGTGTCTTCACATGCCATTTTCCCTCATTTTATAAGCACTGCAGTCACTGGGTTAGGCCCACCAGTATGACCTCATTTTACCTTGGTTACATCTGTAAAGAAACTTTTTCCAAATACGGTCAAATTTATAGGTACTAGGGGCTAAGGCTTTACTATATCATTTTAGGGGACACAACTCAATCATAATAGAAGAGAATGTTTTGTTTTAAGCTATATTTAACAAGTTGTGAAATAATTTGTTAGTGCAGTGTTTTCGCAGAGAATTAACATGAAGTGAATTAGGAGTAATGAAAGATAGGAAGGAGAAGGAATTATCAAGCTTGGGCCAGTGTCAACTTTGATGTATAATCCTCCTCTCTTGAATTCCCTGTTAATTTGGACCCTTCCACTATTCTCCTTACCTCCCTGCGCTTGGACTCACGTATGGTCTATGTACACATAACCTTGCTTTTGGAGAGAGCTTTTAAGGTGTTTATGGTCAGAATGGATTAAGTTACTTTAAGATTTGAGGTATTACCTTTTGTGGCCAGGCTTTTCAGGTAGGCCCTTCACTACCTCGCCTTCACTACCGCAGTACAAAACTCAAAACCCTTGTAGCAAGTAGTAGTAGTTAGAGATCATTGGGGTATTTTTCTGAGTCTGTGACCACTGTCAGATTCTGTAGGTCCTTCAGCTTTAGCCAGCACTCCAGTTCCTAACTGAAGCTCTCCTTATCTGTCAGTCAGGGCTCCTAGTTGAGGCCTGGTGTTCTACTTGGGCTACTTAAGCAGAAAGGAATAATGAGGTTTTAGAGAGTGTATGAGGAGAACAAAGCTTTAGGGGGCCAAAGAATCAAACTTTGATGTTGAACCTCCAGACAGTTGGAATACTCAGTCATCCTTATGGGACTGTTCTGTTAATCCTATTTGTGTCATTTCCCAAATCTGTCTTTTAGAGCTTAATAGTTGTAAAACTGGGTAAGATAATGTGCTCTGTGCATCAGTTTTGTTGTTTTTAAAGTGGAATAGGTAACTAAAGGGTTGTATTAAATGAAATATATGGGTTCTTATGGTTTGGACACATAGTGTATTAATTTTCTAGGGTTGCCATAACAAAGTACCACAAACTGGGTTGCTTAAACAACAGGAATTTATTCTCACAGTTCTCAAGATATCGGTAAGGTTGGTTTCTTGTAAAGGAAGAATCTGTTCAGTGCCTCTCCTCTACTTTTGGTGGTTTGCTGGCAATCTTTGGAGTTCCTTGGCTTGTAGGAGCATCGCCCCAGTCCCCCCCTTCATCCTCATGTGGTGTTCTCCCTGTGTGGGTGACTACTTCCAATTTTCCCCTTTTTATACAGACATCAGTCACATTGGGACTTCATTTTAACTAATTTAATTCCGTATTTCTCAAAAAGGTTACATTCTGAGGTAATGGGAGTTAGGACTTCAACATATGAATTTGGGGGGACACATTTCAACCCCTAACAAATACATAGTAAACATTACATGAGTGTTAATTATTGTTATTCTGATAACAGGTGTATTATGACTGTAATCTTTTTTCCTCAGTGTGCTGCATCTGTATGGATTAGAGAATAAATATTCTTAGAGTTAACTTTAATTTTGTGGACCTTAGCTTATGACCTTTGTGTTGTTTCTTCACAGTAAGGACTCCTCATAGTATGGGAATATGATTTTCCTGTAGCCTGTAATATTTCTTGTGTTTTTTAGGAAAATTCAGATACAGAATAAAAATTAATATGGCAAGAGATTGTTACATCTCATAGATGGGACAGAGGAAAGAGATTGAGTCTGTGAACGTAGATTTTTATCTAATAGGTACTGCTCATACAGGAGTAAGATATATGGCTCTTACTCATTTTTTATCTTCTTGCTTCTTGGTGCTCTATACTATATAAACAAAATCTTTTATTGACCAGATCTTTTTAAAGGAGGAAACAAAGGACTTCTGTCAGTGGTTTTATATGGATTTTGTTTAAGCATCGCATCTAAGCCAGTATGGTATAATTACCATGTTTTCTTAAGTGTGTTCCATGAGTGCTGGTTCTGCTAGGTTTTCTGAAATTTGGGGAACAAAAACAGGGGGTAAAGACATTGGGGAACTATTATAGATCATGTGCCTCTTTTGGAAGTTTCTGCTGCCGATTCATGTTCTGAGGAGTACTATATAGTAAAGAAACCTGCTTCATTTTGTGTTTCACCTGGCGTTTCTTAAATTTCTGATTCACAGCACCTGTTAGTACAGTTCGAGTCAGTGTTTTACTACACATTTAATCTTTTTGAGTTTTAAGACCTGAGGAAAGAAGTCCCTCTAGTATCTATCATGAGGAATTATATAATTGTTTTTAGGTATCTGAGAACAAAATCTTTTAATGTATAAGCAGATCATTAAACCTTTTGGTTAGGGGAACTGCCTGGATTACAGTCGTGTTTTCTAGTTTGCCAACAAAGCTATATTGTAAACGCTTTTGAAGGTAGGATCGGTGTCTGTTATCTACATATAGACATTAACCTAGCACATAGGAAGCATTTAGATGGCTGAAAGAGAAAAAGTCGTACAGATCCTTCTTAACATCTTTTATAAGTAATGTGAAGAGGGAAAATGATTTTTTTGTTGAATAAGCTCTGTAGTTCTGTTTGATGTATTTCTGTTGCAGTCTTTCCTTAATTTAAAAAAAAGCAGTTTTATTGAGGGATAATTGATAGACAATAACCTGAACATGTTTAAATTGTACAATTCAATAAATTCCGACATGTTTATATGCTGAGAAACCACAATACAATCAAGCTAACATATTCCTCACCTCCAGAAGTTTCCATGTCAGGACTCCCTTGTCCCTTCCCTGCGACTCCCTCCCAACTCCAGGGAACCACTGACCTCCATTCTAGCTTGCACTTTCTAAACTTTTATAAATAGAATCTTATAACATGTGTTCCTTTTTGCCTGGCTTTTTTCACACAGCATGAGTATTTGAGAGTTGTCTATATTGTTTTGGTGTAAAGTCATTCATCAGATTCCTTTTGTAACCTTTTAATATCTTTAGTTTCTTTAGTGATGTCATCTCTTTCAGTCCTGATATTGGTAATATGTGTGTTCTTTTCTTTTTTTCCTCACTCAGTTTAAATCTTACTTATCCTCTAAAAGAATCTGCTTTTGGTTTCCTTGATACTCTCTGTAGTTTTAGCTTTCTACTTTATTCTTCATTATTTCATTTATTCTGTTTGGGGTTTTTTTTTTCAGTTTTTTTTTTTTTT
>PISX010028574.1:0-21282 GCA_004024625.1 Mellivora capensis | reverse complement strand
GCTGCACCAACTTGTATTCCCACCAACACTTACATAGCTTTAAACAAAGTGATTTAACAGGCAATTTAGACGAAGGGATCCGAAGATACTGTTAAATATCTCATCATTAACTGGGCTATCATTATCTACTCTCTCAACCTTCTCTCTTGCTTCTCCTTTGTTTGCTTTGATGGGAATCATATGATTGTGATGATGTAAGGTTTGGATCGTCAATTTCTACAGAATATTATGAGCCATACAAAAACTTGCATTAAATAGTGTTTATTTTTTCAGCCTTATTGTATAATTGACAAAATTGTATAAAACATGATGATTTTATATACATGTATATTGTAAAATCATTATGTTAATTAACAATCAGGTTAATTAATACATTTATCACCTCATGTAGTTAACTTTCATGTATATGTGTGTTGTGAGAACATTTAATATCTTTTTTTAAGCAAATTTCATGTGTATGGTACAGCGTTATTAACTGTAGTCACTATGCTGTACATTACATTCTGAGAACATATTCATCTTATAACAAAGTTAATATATTTTTACCAACATCTCCCCATTCTCCCTACCCACCTACCCCCCCCAACCACCATTTTACTGTCTGTTTTGCTGAGTTTGACAGTTTCTGTCTCTTTCTTTAGAGTTCACATACAAATGATGACATACAGTTTTTGTTTTTCTCTGTCTGGCCTATTTTACTTATCATAATGCCCTCCAGTTTCATTCATGTTAGGATACATGTCAGGCTTTCTGTATTAAGACTGAATAATATTCTATTTTGTATATATAATACCATGTTTCCTTTATCCATTCATCTTTGGACAGAAACGTGGGTCGTTTCTACATCTTGGCTATTGTGAATAATGCTGCAGTGAACATGGAAGTGCGTGTAACTTTTTGAGATACTGATTTTGGATCCTTCAGATATATACCCAGATGTGGAATTGCTGGATCATCTGAGTAGTTCTATATTTTAAAATTTATTTTAAGGAGCCTGCATACTGTTTTGCACAATGACTGCACCAATTTATATTACCATCATTAAAGTACAAGGGATGCTTTTCTCCATAGCCTCACCATCATCTGTTATCCTGTTCCTTTTTAATAGTGACCATCCAAACATATGAAGTGATATCTCATTGTGGTTTTGGTTTGCACTTCTCTGATAATTTTTGATGTTAACTACCTTTCATGTATCTGCTAGCCATTTGTATATCTTCTTTGGAAATATGTTTATTCAGGTCCTTTGTAGATTATTTGACTTTTTGGTATTGAGGTTTCTGAGGTTTTTAAAATATATTTTACTAATTAACCCCTTTTCAGATATATGGTTTGCAAATATTTTCCCCCTTCTGTGGGTTGCCTTTTTTATTTTGTTGATTGTTTCTTTTGCTGTGCAGAAGTGGGTTGTTTTGCTTTGTTTTGTTTTTTAGTCCCACTACACTGAATGTTCGGCATTATGTCCAAAAATCACTGGAGTAACCGATGTAAGGAAATATTTTCTCTATGTTTTCCTCTAGGAGTTTTACAATTTTGAGTCCTACATTTAAGTACTTAATCCATTTTGAGTTAATTTTTGTGAATGGGGTAAGGTGTGGGATTGGTTTCATTATTTTGCATGCGGATATCTAGTTTTCTCAACATTATATATACAAGAGACTGTTCTATTGAAGACACACACCCCCTTTGTGTGTTCTTGGCACTCTTGTTAAAGATTAGTTGGCCATATATGTCTATGTTTATTTCTGGGCTTTCTGTTCTTTTCCATCGGCCTATGTGCTTGTTTTTATACCAGTACCATACTGTTTTTATTACTATGGCTTTGTAATGTAGTTTGAAATCTGGAAGTGTGATGCCCTCAGCTCTGTCCTTCTTTCTCAAGATTACTTTGGCTATTTGGAACTTTTTGTGGTTCCACACAAATTTTAGAATATTTTTTCTAGTCATGTGGAAAATCCCATTGGAATATTTTTTTAAAGATATTATTTATTTATTTGACAGACAGAGATCACAAGTAGGCAGAGAGGCAGACAGAGAGAGAGGAAGGGAAGCAGGCTCCCTCCTGAGCAGATAGCCCGACACAGGGCTCGATTCCAGGATGCTGGGATCATGAACTGAGCCAAAGGCAAAGGCTTTAACCCACTGAGCAACCCAGGCATCAAAATTCCCATTGGAATTTTGATAGTAATTGCATTGAATTTGTAGATGACTTTATGTAATGTGGTCATTTTAACAATGTTAATTATTTTGGTCCAAGAGCAAAGGATATCTTTCTACTAATTTGCATCTTCTTTGGTTTCTTTAACAAATGTCTCCTTACCACCTTGGTTAAGTTTATTCCTAAATTGTTTTTTGTTTTTTTTCTATGCTATTACAAATGGGATTGATTTCTCAATTTCTCTTCCAAATAGTTGTTAGTAGACAGAAATTTAATGGATTTTGTATGTTTATTTTGTATTCTGCAACCTTACAGAATTCATTTATTAGTTCTCACACTCTTCTGTGAAATCTTTAGGGTTTTCTCCATAAAATATCATATTATCCACAAGCAAAGACAATTTTATTCTTCCTTTCAAATTTGGATATCTTTGATTTCTTTTTCTTAACTAACTGCTCTCAGTATGACTTCCAGTACTATGTTGGATAGAAGTAGTGACAGTGGCATTCTTGTCTTTTTTCTGACCTTACAAGAAAAGCTTTAAGCTTTTCACCATTGAGTGTGATGTTAGTTGTGGGCTTGTCATATGTGACTTTATTATGTTGAGGTATATTCCTTCTAAACTTAATTATTGAGAGCTTTTATCATGAAAAGATGTTGAATTTTGTCAAATGTTTTTCCTGTGTCTGATTTTTATCCTTCATTCTGTTAATTTGATGTATCACATTTATTGGTTTGCACAGTAGAACCCTTGGGGATAAATCCAACTTATTCATGGTATGTGATCCTTTTAATTGACTTAAATTTAGTTTGCTGGTATTTTGTTGAGGAGTTTTGCATCTATGTTTATCAGGGATACTGGCCTGTAATTTTTTTTTCTTTTCATTGCAGTGTTCTTGTCTGGCTTTGGCATCAGGGTAATGCTGTCCCCATAAAAATTAGTTTGAAAGTATTCCCTCTTCTTCAATTTTTTGAAGACTTTGTGAGGATTGGCATTCATTTGTCTGTAAATGTTTGATGGAATTTATCAGTGAAGCCATCAGGACCTTGATTTTTGATTACTAAATCAATTTTCTTACTAAAGTCAATTCAAATTTTATATTTTTTTATGATTCTGTATTGATAGGTTATACAGTTCTGGGAATTATCCATTTTTTTCCAGGCTATTCAATTGGTAGGCATATAATTGTTCATAGTCTTTTATGATCCTTTGTATTTCTATTATTAATTGTAATGTCTCTTCTTTCATTTCACTTCTGATTTTATTTTTACAGTGCTTAAATCTTCATAATAACATTAAAAGGCAAGTTACTAAAAATTTTCCATGTTAACATTAATTTTATGGGAATATAAAAATTAGTTTTATAGCTAAAAATTAGGAAAAAATTAGTTGTTGATTAGAATTGATCTTACTGTTCTGGCAATTCAGTAATCAAAACAAGCTATCACCATAAACATGAAATGCTATCTAGATTTGAGCTGTTCTTTTCACATAATCATTATAGATGGTAGAACCAGAAATGACTAGAGGATAAAAGCTTTTCTGCTTGGAATGGATGTAGGTTCACTAACGCATGTTATAAAAATAACATCATCAGAAAAGTGCCTTAGAAATCATTTAACTCAGTCTACTCATAGAACATTTAAGACCACTCTGACTTGAAAGAATTTAGGTGCCTTGCCCCAGGCCATGTTGTTAGCTGAAAAGCCAGGCATACAACAGAGATTTAATGACTCTTTCTATGGAGTTCATACCAGAACATCATTTTGCTATTCTGAATCTACTCTGTCAGTATTTAAGGGAATTAAGAATAGGAAAGGCAACAGAAGAAATAAACAAAGATCAAATTTGACCAGGGTTTATGGTTACAGAGTTAAAAGTAGAGTGAGTATCTCTGATTCCAGTTCCATATGCTTTCTCTTTACAAGAAGTTTAGTTAAGGTATTAAGAAAAAACAACAACAACAAAAAATGATTGACTATAAAGGGTTGAAAATAAAAGAGGAGTTTATTTAAATCACTGTGAAAAGGACAGTAATAATATGAACAAGTCATAAGTGGTCAGAATATAGTACAAGTCATCACATTGGAAAGACGGCAACAGACAATAAAATTCCCAAGCAGAAGACAAAAATCAAATTCACATGGACTATTTTCTGCAAGTCCAAACTCTTAAGTGCAAAAAGATAGCTAGGTGATAAAGGACCTCAAGTGAAGTTTGTTCTTGTCTACACCAGATGGTATGGTTTTCCTATAACTCCCATTAATCAGTTACAAAAAATCAAATTTTCCACAAGGATGTGTTTTCTAGCACATATCACGCTAAAATGATCTTCAAACCAAACTAGTCATGTAAAATATTTAAATTCTCAAATAAAAAAAATCACATCTACTGTGTATAGCTCATTTAGTTAAAAATATACTTAAGGATATTTCAAATCAGTTTTGTCAATTGTTTATTGAGTTACTTTGTAGGTCCTATTAGTTACCTAGTTAACTGATAAAAGAAAAATTCATGAACTAGAATTATTTCAGTTATTCTCCATAGGCACTGTAACTCTCTGCCATACAATTATATTTCTTTATGAGAACTAAGAATGATCAAAATACAAATGCAACTACATTTAAACCACACTTCCCAGTTCATATATGTAATAAGGAAGCTAACATGCCTTTTTTTCTAATTTTCTTTCCCTGACTCCATGTATTTCCTTTTGTAGACTTTAACGAAAGTGGGTTTAATGAAAGTGGTAAGTATATGTGCTAAGAAATATGTTACCAAATGCTACACTGTAGGTTACATAGTGTAACCTGAGCTTCCCTCCCCAATACTTCCACCAAATACTTCCACCAAATCTATGGTTTGGAAGAAAATGAGAGCCTAGAAAACCTGAAATATGAGCAGTAACCAGAGGGAAACTATGCTTTGACTCACTGTTGGCATGAGCATAAATGACAGTATGATGTTAATGGACAGTTGCATATATCTGTGTACATTTAAATTAAATACGTCTCTTTCCAAATTAATACAAACACCAATGGAATTGGGTTGCCAACACATTTTTTTAAAGTTTTAATTTAAATTCCAGTTGTTTAATCGTTAACAGTGTAATATTAGTTTCAGGTGTACAATATAGTGATTCAACACTTCCATACAACACCCATGTTCATCACAACAAGTGTCCTCCTTAATCCCCATAACTTGTTGAACCCATCTTCCCATTCGTCTCCCCTCTGGTAACCATCAGTTTGTTCCTATAGTTTAGAGTCTGTTTCTTGGTCTGCCTCCCTTTCTATTTTTTCCCTTTGCTCATGTGTTTTGGTTCTGAAAGTCCACATACATGTGAAATCATGTGGTATTTGTCTTTCTCTGACTCAATTATTTCTCTTAGCATCATACTCTCCATCTATATTGCTGCAAATGACAAGATTTCATTCTTTTTAATGGCTAAGTAATATCCAACTGTGCACACACACACACACACACACATACACATCCCCCACATCTTCTTTATCCATTCATCAGTCCACGGACATTTGGATTGTTTCCATAATTTGCCTATTGTAAATAATGTTGCTATAAACATTGGGGTGCATATATCCCTTTGAATTAGTGTTTTTGTATCCTTTGGGTAAATACTGAGTTGTGCAATTGTTGAATCATAGTGTAGTTCTATTTTTGACTTTTTGAGGACCCTCCATACTGTTTTCTAGAGTGACTGCACCAATTTGCATTCCCACCAACAGTGCAAGAGGGTTCCTTTCTTCAGATCTTCAGCAACACCTGTTGTTTCTCGTGTTGCTGATTTTAGCCTTCTGACAAGTGTGAGGTGATATCTCATTGTAGTTTTAATTTGCATTTCCCTGGTGATAGTAATGTCAAGCATCTTTTCATGTGTCTGTTGGCCATCTGTATGCATGTTCTCTGCCCACTTTTTAATTGGTTCATTTTTGGGGTGTTGAGTTTTTAAGTTCTTTATATATTTTGAATACTAATGCTTTATCAGATATATCTTTGTAATTATAGCCTCCTATTCTATAGGTAGCCTTTTAGTTCTATTGATTATTTCCTTCACTGTGTAGAAGCTTTTTATTTTGATAAGTGCCACTACTTTATTTTTGCTTTTGTTTCTCTTGTTTCAGGAGACATATTTAGAAAGAAGTTGTTATGGTGGATGTCAAAGAAGTTACTTCCTGTATTCCAAGATTTTTATGGTTTCAGTTCTCACATTTAGGTTTTTAATCTATTTTGAATTCATTTTTGTGCATGTTGTAAGATAGTGGTCCAGTTTCTGAATCAGTTTCTGATCTTTTTGCTTGTTGCTGTCCAGTTTTTCCTACATCATTTGTTGAAGAGACTGTCTTTTTCCCATTGGATACTCTTTCCTGCTTTGTGGAAGATTAAATTAATTGACCTTATATTTGTGGATTCATTTCTGGGTTTTCTATTCTGTTCCATTGATCTAAGTGTCTATTTTTGTGCCAGTACTTAACTGGCCTGCAATGAAAACAGGTGAAGGTGATTTGTTTTATTACCTGAACTACTTTTTTATTCAGGGCAATCAAGATCTAAATGAACTACCTGTGTAGGTCTTTGCTCCACAAAAGAAGCTGTAAAATCTAGATCACATAGTACTACAGTGATAAGGATTTATTTTCTCAGTCTATTGAGGAAAAAGTTGTACATTGTGTTCCGCCCCCCCCTCCAGTGAAAGTAGAAAACATGATGTTCTTAAGGTCAAATGCATCAAGGCGATTTAGCCTCATATTTTATTAATGTTAATGGGAATCATGTAGCTAAATCCTGGCAAATTGTACTGAATAGCTACTTCCAATATTATATGATTATATTCATTATGGGATGTTCATTTGATATTCAGTGTGGAACAACTAATTCTAATTTTTTTTTTGTTTTAATAATAGTGATATATCAGCAGGTGAAAAGGCCTTTGCATTTGGAATCAAGAAAACACCCTAATCAGTAGTTAAATTAACCATTCCTCTATAATCTTACCTGTAACTCTCTAGACCATATACAGTTTCTATTTAGTATATTATTAAAAGATTCATCTAGTGATAGGAAATAAGATAAATACTTAAAATACTGCCTCTCTGAAGAATTCATTATTTTATTTAAGGAAAATTACCATAGTTGATTTTACACCATGTCAATCACTTATTATTTGACCTTTTTGAGAAACCTTTGAATATATCATTATGCTACTAACAATGCAATTACTATCCATTTAATCAGTGGTAGTTAGAAAAGGTCTAACTACATGTAGAAGTAAAGTGCTAACCTAATGTATTTAAATAATGTGTTTAGATGATGCCAACATTGTTACACTTTTGTATATAATGTTAGTCAAAAAAGTTGAAAACAAAACCCAATTTACTGGTGTTATTTTTGATTAGATAGATTGCTCTAACACATTCAAAACAAGAATTAGTACTAAAGATGGCTATATTCACTAATAGAGAAGTATAGACACATGCACATATATAACTCATATAGATTACCTGACATTTTGTGTCAATATTAAAATATCAATATTTCTTATTAATCAGCTAGGAAGAATATGCTTCAATCAATTGTATTTTTCTCTAGATAATTCCAACTACTTTCAAATTAAATAATTTTTCTATTTCCCATTTTCTCAAACAGAATACTACCAATTATAATGAATAGAACCCATTTCCCTTTTAGAAAGGCTGACTCAGAATTATTTTATATCTGTACAGAAAATTATCATTCCATTCCCTATGTTTAAATATATAAAAGCTATCAGCAATGAGTAAAGGATGTTCCATATGTGTAAGGAGCAGGGAAATGGCAATAAATAGTTTGTTCTCAATCCCTGGAGTTGGTCAAGAAATTCATGCTGATATTTAATAGCACTTACTAGCAGGAAAGCAGTGAGATTATTGGAGGCATCAATAGTTTCACAGCAAAGCTAAGTATAAAACATCGATTAAATTGATGAATGTCTTCCAACTGAAGGGATAAATATCAAATTTAAGAAAATATTGTAACAAATAAATCTAGCATTATTTTAACCCTACCTATTTTGGGGTATTTACTTACACTTTGGTTGTAATAATAAGTGAACATTTCCTACGAGAGACTCAACAGACAGCAATGTTTAGGTGAATAGCAGCCTATATTCTGTAGTTAATTTTGTTTTTATTCAACTATAGTTGCTGAGAACAAGAGGCAAAAGAAAGTTCAATATGTCCACCGAATACATTAATTATTTCTATTACATTTCAAACAGACTATTTCCAATGATATTGGTTTTTGACTATTCTTTACTTCTATTAAAAGCATGTGTAGGGGCACCTGGGTGGCTCAGTGGGTTAAAGCCTCTGCTTTCCGCTCAGGTCATGATCCCAGGGTCCTGGGATCGAGCCCCACATCGGGCTCTCTGCTCCGTGGAGAGCCTGCTTCCTCCTCTCTCTCCCTGCCTGCCATTCTTGCCTACTTGTAATCTCTGTCTGTCAAATAAATTTTTTAAAAAATCTTAAAAATAAATAAAAGCATGTGTAAAGGGCACCTGGGTGGCTCCGTGGGTTAAGCCTCTGTTTTTGGCTCAGGTCATGATCTCAGGGTCCTGGGATCAAGCCCTGCATCGTGAATCTCTGCTCAGCAGGGAGCCTGCTTCCTCTCTCTCTCTCTCTCTCTCTCTCTCTGCCTGCCTCTCTGCCTACTTGTGATCTCTGTCTGCCAAATAAATAAATAAAATCTTAAAAAAAAAGCATGTGTAAAAAAATAAATAAATAAAAGAAAAAATAAATAAAACCGTGTGTAATGAGAAATAGGAAGAGGTTAGGCAGGTAGAGAATGAGGGAATTATTAAGAAATTCTGACTAGTAGTTTTGTATGTCACTCATCAGACCTGAAATCCAGATTATCATATTATAACTTGTATTAATATGGTGTATATTACTTTTATCTCAAAGAAACACTGGTTTTTCAATGCTAGGTAGATCTTAGAAATACTTAAGGAATGTCTTCTTAAATATACTGATACCCACAGCCCACTCCTAACCCATTGATTTGGCTCTTAGTTGGGTGGAGCATGTGTGGTGTGTCCATCTTCATCACTGAAAAGTTCCACCAGTAGTTTTGATGTTCACACCAAGAATTCTATAGTGGATACAATATTCCTTATAGAGTGTGAGATAATGGGACCTGAGGGGGTTTAAATTTCATCAGTAGCTACTAGAAAACAAGATTTAGTGTGTTCTTCAAAATGTGTCTCCTTAGCAATCCATCTATGCAATATTCTTCTGAAAAAAAGGAATGGAACTAGAATAGGTATGAATAGTCCTGAATGACAATGTTTGTATGATTTTTGCTATGAGAATCATCCTTAGTCCATAATTTTTACATTGTCTCTGCATAAAATTATGATGATCCTTCTAAGGTTTCTTTTTGTCTTCTTTTTCTGCTGGCTCTTCATATTCTTGTATCTTGCTTCCTGTTGTGTGCAAAGTGAACACCCAGAAGTTCCAGTTTATATATTTAAATACTTGTTGATGTGATAGGCCAATATGTGTAACAGTGGATTGGAAATAAAGGGAATATATATTGCAGAACAATCTTTTTATAGGGTTACTCTTAATTTCCTTCAGTGGTTCCCACTGTCCATTGTCCACTCTTGCCTCTCCTAAATGTACAATTTTGTGATAGCTTCCTAGTAAAGTGTTGTGTATCTTGGCTTCAGACTCTTATTTAATAAGGTTTAGATCAGGATTTAGACTCAAATTGATCTTGAGAGAATGACTGAAAGAGAATATGGATGAACTGAAGTATTTCTATGTAAGCAGGTAGACCCAGGCCTGACGCAGGTCACTAGAGTTCCGTATTAAACAGTGAATCAACCTCTCAACAAAGATTAAAAACTACTTGCATGTTTGATCTGAATTAACCTTTCAGGTCACTGGGGCACCATTTAGTAAATTGCATTGTCTCTTTGTAAATGGGATCAAGGCTATAAAAGAGTTGTTTCATCTAACTTATGAAATAAATTTACTTATGTGCATTAGTCAGGGAATCAGAAACATGCCTAAAATTCTTAATAGCAAAGTGATGAGAGAGTTTATGTAGAAATGATTTTTTCCCCAAATGCTTTGACACTGCAAATCTTTTTAAAATAAAAATGAATCGAAATGTGGAAGTAGAAGAGACAACTTTAGTCAACCCACTCATGAAGTCTGGTTTTGAAAGTGAGGAGAAAGGAGTGGTTATAGCTCAGAGGTTAAGGTAAGAAAAAGATGAGGTTTCTTTGAAAGTGAAGACACAAAGAAAAGGTCCATGAAAGAAAGGGGAGAATAAGCATAAGAGGATACCTAAGGATGTGAAAGGAGATAAAATCTTGCCTATATGTGAAGGAATATACCTTACAAAGTTGGTCATGTCTCCCACTGCAGCAAGAGAGAAAGTAAAATGAATAGAATAGTGACAAATGCAGGTAAGCATGTAGGTTTGGTCACAGAGTGAGGAAGTTACCATCTAATTGCTTCTATTTTCTCTATAAAAACTTAAGGTGGCACTTAGCAAGTTGAAAGGAACAGGGAGAAGATGAAATAGAAGGTCCCACAGAAGAGTAGTGGAGAGAGCAGAAGAGGAAAACAGAACTGCCATGAACCACACCAAACCTAGCTCAGTGGGGAGATCCTCCACCTGAGGGGCTAGAATATTCACTTATATTTTTCTGCAGCTGCCCTCAGCAGCGAGGATGTCATATGTCAAAGGCATATAGCTGGTATTGCCTGATGAATGAGATAGAAAGAGAACATGAGAAAAGAAATGTGAGGCTATTTGCATGAGAGCAGCTGAATTTAAGATGACAGAAAAGATGTAGAGATAAAACTGGGCTGTTGTGGGAAAGGAGTAAATAGATGTGATAAATTTGAAAACAGGAGAAAGGGAGGTAACTTAGTAAGAAAAATGGACAGAGAGGAGTTGATGAAGAGATGATTAAATGTTTTTTGTTCAAAATTATATAAGGAGAGAATTCCTGAGTGATGACATGTTATAGTCTTAAGGAAGAGTGGAGGGGCGCCTGGGTGGCTCAGTTGGTTGAGCGGCTGCTTTCAGCTCAGGTCATGATCCCAGTGGCCTAGGATCGAGTCCCGCATCGGGCTCCTTGCTCTGCGGGGAGCCTGCTTCTCCCTCTGCCTCTGCCTGTGCTCGCTCGCTCTCTGTCTCCCTCTCTCTCTGACAAATATTTAAAAAAAATAAAATCTTTAAAAAAAAAAAAAAAGGAAGAGTGGAAATGGAAGTGAGTGGAAGTAAATTCACTGAATGTGAGTCAAGGAGTTGATATGCTGGGACTTGTGGTTATCTGTCCGTGGGAATTTTGAAGTCTCCTAATATAATTGCAGAACTTGAGATGGAAAAGAACATTGTGAGCCAGGAATTTCAAGTGTCTAGTTAATGAATGGATATGTCCGGGAGTTCCATAGATCACAATGAACTAAATGGTAAAGATAGACCAGGTATATGGCATTAGCCTCAATGGACCTGCACTTTTATTCAATGATAGATGTACAAAGCTTTTTTTTTTTTTTAAGATTTTTTATTTATATATTTGAGAGAGAGAGAGAGAGTAAGTGAGAGATAGAGCACAGGAGCAGGGGCAGAGAGAGAGAGAAGCAGACTCCCCTGTTGAGCATGGAGCCCAATGAAGGGGTTTATCCCAGGTTCCTGAGATCATGACCTGAACTGAAGGCAGCTGCTTAAATGGCTGAGCCTACAGGCACCCCTGTAGAATGGCTTTAAGTAGCATTGTCAAATTAGGAGGGGAAATACCTAATTTCCTGCCCTTCAAATACTTAAAGTACAAACTGATTGAAAAACTAGAAAGCAAAAAGTCCCTGTTGTGTGATCTTTATTAGCTATTTTCAAGTAATGCATTATGAACTCTAGGTTTTTAATAAGTACCTTTTGTTTGACTAGGTAAAAAGGCAGCCCTGCCGGACATTATAGGAAGACAGAGATTAATCAATCCACTTTGAGATGATGGAGACAACTGGAGCAGTAGACTTTGACTTGACATCCAAGGGCCTCCAAAGAGCCCCTGAATAGAGGTCATGTAATTGTGATCTTGGATGTCAAAGTTTACGCTTCTATTTTCATTATTGTAATATCTAGCCTTCTCTTCACTTAAGAATATAGGCAACAAACCACAGTTGTTAGCAATATCTGTACCTTCATTACCAACAGAAATCATGATACATTTATATCACCTTAATGATATGTAAAAATATCATTCAATATACATAACAGTTATAAATCATATGAATAATTTTCATTCATGTTTATCAAGATTTTAAAATTGCCATAGTTATTAGGTTTGCCAATAGATCTTAATCTTTAATGTGTGACTAACAAAGTATATACATTGTTATATTAATTTATTGGTATGATAATTCTATTTTAGTATATTAAATATGTTCTGTGAAGTAGCCCAAAGGTGTGCATAGCAGAGTCACTTGCACTAAGAATGTGGTAAACTCAATGTCCTAGTCACCTAGAATCATTTCTAGAATTCTTCTGCTCTCTTAGCCCAACCAGGCATACCACTAGCATTGACCTTTTTCTAAATTAATAACACAACCTAGTTCCTGCATAATCTTGGCCCCTTCTACTTCCACAAATTTGTTCTCATCTTCTCTGCACTCTGAGTCTCAACCACGTGGAGATTCTTTTTAATACATGCGTGAGCCATGCTTTTTTTATTTTTATTTTTTTTAGTCCTTGGGCCTTTCTACTTGCTGTTTAATTTGCCTAAAATAGAATTTCATCCTTTTATCTCACCATCACCTCTTTACCTAGTTAATGTGTATTTGGCATCCTGATTCTTCCAAACAAAGTAAGACACTCCACTTAACAAAATTTAGGACTGAATGGGACACATGTATACTAAAAATATTTATTACTTATCTGAAGTTCAAAGTTAACTGGAAGGCTTTGTATTTTTACTTAGTCAATCTACCAACCTATGCTAACCTTTTAAACCATTTTCTCACTTGTAACTCTTTCTCTTTCTGCTAATCTGAAGCTCCGTGATGCAGAGAATATATATCCTTGTTCACTATGATGTCCCCAATGCAAGTAGTAGTCACTCCCAAAGTTGAGGTAACTAATTCATAAACTACACTCTGTGTTTGAAGTATCAGTTTCTGATTCTGACTCTCCTAATAGACTATGAATTTATTAAGGACAGAGACCTTCTTTGTACCCAAAGCCAAAGCCCAGTGTCTGTAACAGAGTAGGCATCCAAAAAATGTTTTAAATAAAACCAAATTCTCTTATTCCCTTTAAAGCCATTAACATTCCCTTGAAATTCCCAAAGTCTTCATTCCCTTGAAAGTGAACCAGTGTGTGTAAAGGTATGTTTGTAAGGAGTTAAGCCTATCTTATCTGAGTATAAAAGGATTGAAATTAGGACAGAGATGTTAAGCAAGTATATGTTTTAGGGCTCAGTTTCCCTGTTTAGCATCAACTCTTTGGATGATATTAAGATACTTACTAATTTATCTCTTTTTTAAAATTATTTTATACAAAAAGGACAAAGGTGAAAAGTGTGAAGATTGCCAGTGTTAGTGTTTATGCATGCATGTGGATGTTAACACTGACATAATGTAGGTGGGGCAGGTCTAAATGTTTGTGGATAAAAAGAAATGAGGGGTGAATCAGATTTCTGAAAAAGTTTGGAAGACTATTAAATGCAGGCTGTCAAGGACCTGTAGCACTGACAAATGTTCTCTCAATACTTGAATGGTACCCTTTGACAGTATCCATTCCAGAGTAGATGACATCTGAAGTGCCTTCTAGCTTTAAAATCAGATGTACCTTTGCCAAGACTACACACTAGGTAAATGGTAGTCTCTTCAACAAGTGGTAGTGGTACTGGGAGAGCTGATAGCTACATACAAAAACAAAGAAAGAAAGAAAGAAAAAGAAAGAAAGAAATTGAAACCTTATCTTACACCATATACAAAAACCAACTATAAAATTCTTAGAAGAAAACATTGGAGGAAATCTTCATGGCCCTGGGCTTGACAATAATATAATTTATATGACACCAAAAGCATAGGTAACAAAAACAAAAATATAAACTGGTGAGCTACAGCACCCCCAAAAGTTCTACAGAGCAAAAGAAACAATCAGTTGAGTGAAAGGCAACCTACAGAATGGGAGAAAATGTTTGCAATCATATATCGAAGGGGTTTAATCACCAACATGTATAAACTCCTATAATCGGAGCAAAAAACCACATGACCCACTTTAAAAAGGGTTAAGGACCTGAGTAAACACGTTCTCCAAAGAACACATACAAATGGTCAACAGATATATGAAAATGTGTTCAACATTATGAATCATCGAGTAATTAATTATAATTAATATAGCATACTTAATTAACATAATAAATTGTATACAAGCATAATAATGTAACACAATTAATATATGATATTATACTATATCCATTAAGTTATATATGTGTATATGCATATATATGTGTGTATATATATATATATATATATATGGAATAAATAAATACATTTAAAAGACAACCATATTTTGAGTATGTGGAGAAATTGGAACTCCTGCACACTGTTGGTAGGAATGCAAAATAGTGCAGCCACCATGGAAAATGCTATGGAGGCTCCTCAAAAAATTAAAATTAGAACTACCATATGATCCCCCAATTCCATTGTGGTATTTATCCAAAATAAATGAAATCAAGATCTCAAAGAGGTATTAGCACTCCCATTTTCATTACAATTCACAATATGGATATGGAATCAAGCTAAATGTCCATTGAGAGATAAATGCAGTGTGTGTATACAATGGAATACTATTTTAGAAAAGAAAGAAATTCTGCATTATGCAAAACTATGGATGAACCTTGAGGACATTATGGTAAGTGCAATAAGCCAAAGAAAGACAAATATCTGCAGGTTTCCAGGACCTAGGAAGAAGGGGGAAATGGTAATTACTAATCCATGGCTTAATGTTTTGGTTAAGCAAGATGAATATGCTCTAAAGACAGGCCGTATAGTCAACAGTAATGCCATCTATGCCTAAAGTTGGTTACGAGTGTAGATCTCATGTTTAGTGTCCTTAAAATGATGAACATTTTTAAAGGCAAACGTGCCTCAGATGTAAAGTATATTCACAGTTAAGGAATCAGGAGAGGAACCAGCAAATGAAATAGGAAATACTCAGAAATTTCAAAAAGGTTACTGGGAAGTTAGAACTCTGTGGAAATATAGAAGGAATACAGAAATGATCAACAGAGAGAGATTCCCTGCAGAGTTCCTAAATAGTAAGGAATAAATGAGTATTGGACTTAAAAAAAAAAAAAAGGAAGTAATCTTTGAGTTAAGAATGAAGCATCTAATGTAATTCAGAGGATTTTAGAGTCTAAAAGAGGAAACTATGGGAGAGTGGGAAGATGATCAGATAATGGGGAAGATTATTGTTGTTTCTTTTGCTTTTTTTTTTTTTTAAGATAAAATTGAATTTGTTTGTAGTTGGAGGAATAGATAAGTAGATTTCCAAGTAAGGAAAACTGAAGACGGTAGCTATAGAAGACGTGAGTTGGAAGGAAAACTCTCAGGGAAATATGAGACTCATGGTTTTGGAATCTTGATTGTATAGAGGTAAAGAGAAATATCTGAAATGCCATAGAATGGTAAAAGGATTCATACCCAGTGATCTATAATAAAATATATAATAAAATAGTCCATACTCGGTGATAAAGTGTTGCTGTATGATGTTGTAATGATGTTCATATTAAAAAGCTGGAGTTGAGAAGATAGAAAGGGAAAAATTCAGGTCTACAGAGAAAATAGGCGTGGCATTTATCTAATTGTTTACTTAACAACCGCCCTCATATATGCACAGAAGCACGAATATGGTGTCCCGCTCATATATTTTCCCATCACCCAGCTGTATTCTATACTCTCAACCTGATTGTATTATTAAAAATTCATCAATGAGCATTAGCACATTATATGCAAATGCCCTTAACAATGTGTGCTCTACATGACGAGCCTCTGTTACAAGTGGGTTTTGTTTTGTTTTAATCAGGGGCCATTTTCACTACTGCGTTCTCACTTTCTGACATTTATTATTCATTCTGGTCAACAGTTTTGACCTTTAATGCCTAACAAATTTGTGCAACTGGTAGTGCTAGAAATCACAGAGTCAGGGGAAGGAGAAAATATCATGCTGGGTGTAAAAGTGATAAAACTAACATGGAAGTACTCTCAAGGAAATGGTTAAGAAAAAAGGTGATAATGAACAGAGGGGTAGATCAGTATATATACTTTAAGTTTTGAAGCTTACTACAGATATAAGAACAGTAAAGAAGAGTTATCAGAAATATACCCATGGTTACAAAAATCTATGTCCTGAATTAAGTTCTGACTTCAGGAGGTCTGAAGGAGGTAGATGAGCAATTCCCAATTGTGATGTCAGAAGAATATTTCAATAGACTGTCAGTACGCTAAAAGGAGAAAGTATGTTTTATCAAAGCAATCCACATAATCAGTAATGGTAAACAATACATTTTGCTGCCATCCATGAATTAAGGTCAATGCTTATTGTAGTTGTTAAATTATTATAGTTATGTTATATCTTTTTTCAAAGTAATCAGATTTAAAGCTGTCTTTTAAAATGATAGGCTTATTTTTTAGATTCCATCCAAGAATCTGGCTTTTAGGTAAATATCTTAGCATAAATTCAGTTCCACTGATTAGTATATGCTTCTCTTCTCCAGTTTTATACACTGCAAGTCTAACCTTGACTGTAGAATATTTTACTTTTGTCTTTAGAAATTTTAGGTTTAAAAAATATGTATTCTCTACTTTTGGGGAAATGAGGCTGAAATATTTCCATTAAATTTGTTTGAGTTTATAATTAGTTTTAATGCTATGAGAATGCCTTTTTTTCTCAGTATATGCATATAATAAGAAACCAGGTGGTGTTTCTGCTTCAGTAGTCTGTGTCTATTCAGCAGAAAATATTAAAATATAGAAGGCCTTATAATTCCCATCTGCCCAAATACCTGTGTTTCTGTCCTTCCCATAGGTTTCAGAAATTCACACTTAACACTTTTATAATGAATCCACACCATAAGGACAGTCATAAGAAGCATGATGGTTTAACCCTGTGCACTCCTTCAAAAGAAAAATCAGAGTGGAATCATTATATTGTATATTTTCATATTGGGAAAAATGATTTCAAAGGAGTTCTCAGGAATTCCAAAAGAAAGTTTTGGAATAAACTCTGAATGATTAAAAAAATCACCAGGACTTGTTCATTTACTTGGGATGATAATATAGTTTTTAACTGAGAGGAGGAGAGGAAATAAATACTTTTTAGATTCACAATATTGTAAAAATGCCTTAGTTCTTAGAGTTGAGTTTTTGCTTCTCTAACACTACTATTCTAATTCTATATTCTGACAGAGACACAAAATAACTCATTACAGTTTTGTTTTATTTTTATTTGAATCCTAAGAACAAAGACATTTCATAAAATTTCCAATAAAAAGTGCATACATTAGACTATGATTCACTTTTGACTACTAGTATTAGTGGGTGGAAAAGACATGGATAGAAATTTGGGATTAACATTCTTTTAAGCTAAGCCAAATGATGGTAATCATGAGGGAAATGTCACCTAAAGAGGCTGGTTTCCTGATCTCATCCCTTCCAAGTTGCCTATGGTGATCTTCACGATTGTGATATTGATTGGATGGCACCAGCCATTCCAGCAGGACAGATCCAGTTTTCCTCTCACCGCCCCCTCAAAGCCCTAAGACTGAAAGGTCCAGTTCTAAATTCCAATACACTATAGGATCATGGTAATAAATTAATATTAAGTCACTTTTTAACAAACATTTGTGACCTCCTAATATGTCCCTATCATATGTTAGTTTTTGTGAATTCAAAAATAAATATGATAAAGCTTTACCCTTCCAGAGCTTGCAGTCCAGTGGGCACACAGACACACATATATAGTTTCAACAACCACAGGATGGGATAAGATGTATGTTATATCCAGTCTACAGACCTATGCTTATGGGAGTAGAGAGCATGGGTAGCTATCCCTGCCTGGGAAGAAAAGAGAGACAAAGAACTAACATTTATGGGAAACCCATTAGTAGGATTGTTATGAGGATAGAGATGATATTTTAAAGCACTTAAGAGCAATTCCTAATACCGTACAACTATCAGTCTATAAATATAACTTTTATGGCTTTGACAATGCATTCTAAATTTCTTCTTGGTTTTCCATTTTGGTATGATTAAAATAATATGTGACAGTAGAGTATACTCCAGGAAAATCTTCCAGAAGGACAATTTTGTGGGTTTTCCATGAAAGCAATAACATTAAAATCAAACTAAGTAGAACACATCATAGCCTCTCTTCATCCAATTTAAATTTAATGAACTCTTAGCTGAACTAAATGTCTCATCCCCATAAACTTAGCAGCACAAGGTTTACAGAAACTGCAACTTCAACATTATTTGACTATATTTATATGACGGTAAATCAGGGGGCACATTTATTTTCTTCCAGGTTTTTTTCCTGCCATCTGCTAACATGGCATCTTGCCCATTTGTAGCACTGTCACATTATATGGGACAGAGGTGTTGCCTCCCTGCTCTTGTCCTGACTTGGGACCGACCCTGTTACTTTTAGAGATAGTAAAGGCAAGAAGAGTGATCAAAATAACAGTCAGTCTAGATTGTCAGATTCCTGGCCAATCTGATCACACTACCCACACAGACAATGAATCTGTCTTCAGTGCACTAAGAGCACCCAGTTAGTGGCAAAGGCAAAGCAAAGTGGATATGTCTCTTCAGATTTAATCGCAGAAGACATACAGGTGTCCAGTTGCCTCAAATACCTTCTGTGTTCCTTCAGTGGGATTTACCTAGGTTTCTACCCATTATCTCTGACAGGTTGGTTATGCCACTCCCCTAAAACCATAATAGGTTGTTACTTTTGCCCTTATTTTATCTTATTGATGTGAAGTAAAGAGTGATTTGGTCTGCTAGGCCACATTTAGTGTGAAAAACATAAAGTCCTCCGGTGATCAAAACTATGCAAGAGCTGAGTATTTCTTTTCCAAGTACTTCCAGATTCCATCTATTTTTAAACTGATGTTTGCCTTTCTACAATTTTTGTGTTTTTTTTAATCAAAACTTATTTTTCTTTTCTTCTATTTATTTCTAATGCATGGTTAGATTATATTATAACACTGTATTATTTCTATATTAATAGGTGCTAACTCACTGGAATTTTTAGGGATTTGGATAAAAAAAATTATATCCTTATGAGTTAGGCTCACAGGAAAAAATTATAATATAACATCACTTACTAGCTTTTTTCCCATATATAGTTAATATATAATTCATATATATATTTATTTTACTATTCTAGATATTTTCTGTGTCCCTTTTCAATATATTATTCATCCTCAACTAAATTAAAATTAGGAATTACTACAAAATTGACTATTGCATTTTAACAGAATAACTATGGTTTTAATGATTTTTCAATAGTTTCATCCATAGTATTATAATTTTCTTTTTTAAAAAATTGTCCTCAGTTTTTAAATTTATTATATTTTATTATGTTTTATTTTTTTAATTGTGCTGTTAGTCACCATATAATACATCATTAGTTTTATATTTTAAAACAAAAATTATTTGTATTTGAGGACTACAACATGATCTTTTGCTGTATATACATGGTGAAATGATGTATGAACCTGAAGGATATAATGCTAAGTGAAATAAGCCAGACACAAAAAGAAAAATACTACATGATCTCACTTATATGTGTAATAGGATACACAGAAGCAGAGAGTAGAATGGTGGTTACAAGGAGCAGAGATGTGGGGGAAATGGGAGATGCTGGTCAAAATATACAAAGTTGCAGTTACATAGGATGAGTTTTAGACAGCCAATGTATAGCATGGTGAAGAAGACTGTAGTTATTTTTTTTTAAAGATTTTATTTATTTGATAGAAAGAAAGAAAGCACAAGTAGGCAGAGCAGCAGGCAGAGGGAGATGGAGAAACAGACTCTTGGCTGAGCTGAGAGCCCGATACAGGGCTTGATCTCAGGACTCTGGGGTAATGACCTGAGCTGAAGGCATCCACTTAACCCACTGAGCCACCCAGGCACCCCAAGATGACTACAGTTATTAATACTGTATTATATATTGGAATAGCATGATTTTCTGCTTAATCATCAACATTCTTCCTTACATTTGTGTAGTTTTTACTAATTACAAAAATATTCACATTTATACCTATACAACAAATTTTGTTTCTTGTATCTCTAGGCCATTCTGAAGGGCTTTTAATTACAAGGCATGGTATAGTTAATAATTTCAGAGGGCAATGTCATCCCAGTATCAGATTCAAATTTATTTTATGAACTGCCTCTAGATATTCACTCATTTTATTATTTCAACATTTATTACGTACCTACTATGATGTAGTCATCATACACAAAGATAAGTGATCAGGTGATTATTTGATCACTATATTCAGGTCGGTTGGTATCTAACAGAATTTTGTGAAGATAGTTAGCAGATATTTTGATTGAACAGAAGGAAGAGTAGGCATGCCATGGTTATTCAGGCATGAATAAAAAGTCATGGGTATCATAAACTTCTGATAATACTTGTTCATGCATTTGATCTAGATTTTCTTAGAAATCAGAAGTAACTGTCATTCATCTCCCTCCAGGCCTAAATACATGTCCTCAGCTTTTTATTTATATGACATGTTGTACCTAAAAGTTTATAGCACTGGTTGGTGAAATTTTATAGATTCAGTATTCTTCAACTCACTTTATAGGAAGTACCACTAGTTCTCTCATTTTGTTTTTCTAATATTAAGTTGATAATGTGGCTTATGAGTGGCCCATTTATTTTTCTGGCTCGAGCTTGTGTTCAATTTTGACATTTCACATCAGCTCAATTATCAAAATCTGTCTAAAAAAGGGATTTATTATCCTTTTCAATTCTCATATCTAGCAGTGACTAAAACATGGAATTAGTTGGTGCTCAATAAGTTGTT
>PISX010028573.1:0-21332 GCA_004024625.1 Mellivora capensis | reverse complement strand
TTTTTTATGTTCATTTAGCCACTGTATAGCACATAATTAGTCCTTGATGCCGTGTTCAGTGATTCATTAGTTGAGTATAACACCCAGTGCTCACCGCAGCACGTGCCCACCTCAATACCCATCACCCTGTTACCCCTTCCCCCACCCTCCTCCCCTCTGAAACCCCAAGATTGTTTCTCAGGGTCCATAGTTTCTCATGGTTCATTTCCCTTTAATATCTGAGAGTAACATAAGAAAGGAAGCTTCTGGCATTTGCTGAGCAGCTCCCGTGAAGCTACCCACTTCACACGCTCTGTGGCTTTTAACTGGCACAACCACCTGGCCAGGTGGCTTGATTATCACCAATCCCCATCTGAGGAAGCTCGGATGGCACAGGCACCTTGCCCACGTAGCCCGTGGGTGCCCGAGCCAAGACGGAAGCCTCTCTAGGGTGGGAATGTCTGTAGTAGCCCCTGCTGCCTCCTTGGAACGGTGCTATGAACTCCCAGTGAGAGGGAGAGATTCAAACCCAGAAGTATG
This sequence comes from Mellivora capensis, assembly GCA_004024625.1. Lineage (NCBI taxonomy): Eukaryota > Metazoa > Chordata > Mammalia > Carnivora > Mustelidae > Mellivora > Mellivora capensis. The sequence continues at coordinate 20,813 of PISX010028573.1, read as the reverse complement.
GAGAAGATAAAGCCGAGGGAGTAGGAGGCAAGTGGGAATTACAGAGAATCGCTGCTGGAGGCTGCCAGCCGAGCGCTCCATGGGGAACCGGGAACACGGTCTGATAAATGGAGAGCTAACAGGGTATTAGCTTCCCGGGGGTTGTGATGGGGGGGTTCTCCCAGATGCAGAACTGGAACCACAGATCTGGTGCAAGTGACAAAAGAAAGAGGAGGGGCAGTCAGCAGGCTAGGGGAGAGGGGTCGGCCCTGTGGGGCAACCACAACTGTCAGCATAGGCCTGGGGCCCTGGCACCCACGCAGGCCTTAAGCTCTTTAGGCTATTCTGCCTCACCTTGGAGTGATGGCTCTGATGCACTGGGCAGTCTCTGAAGGCACACAGAAGCTGGAGGACTGACACACAGCAAATAAAAGCAACCCCAGTGGCTCTGGACAGGGTACCAGCAGCATGCGCTGTGGTGGTCATTGCTGGGATCCAAATGGGTTTATCCTTTGACATCCAGTAAAATCCAGGTCCTTCCTCTGGCCCAGCTGCCTTCCTGGTCGACCCTGCCTAGCCATGTAACTCAGTCTTGCCTCCCCTGCTCTGTTCCAGCCACACTGACCTCCTCTCCATCCTTCAGAGACACGAAGCATACCCTAGCCTCAGCCTGTGCAATTTGCGAGTCCCTGCTTGAGACCCTCTTCCTGGAGAGCTCTCACTATCTCCAGGGCTTGCCCCAGAGAGCATCTTTTTCTGGGAGACCCCATCACCCTTCTAAAAGGAACACCCCTATCCTCCTCCCCTTTCCCCTGAATGCCTTTTCCTCATTACTACCTGACTCTGCATCGTATGTATTTCTTTGTTCGCTTGTTCACTGTCTGCCTCACTCTGTTATAAGCTCTGTGAGGGTAGGGACTTCTGCCTGTTTTGATCACTTCTTCTTCAGGGGCTAGAACAGTTTCTGGTACAGAGGGGAGGTCTATAAATACTTTCTGAATGAGTGAATGAACGCATGAACACAGGAATCCAGAATATATTCCCTTAACACAGAATTTCTGGAAGTTAGAATTCCTTGGGGGAATGTATGACAAATGCAGATTTCGCAGGGGTGCCCCAACTAGAAAGGACAGGAATTCTGAGGATTCCCTTGGTAATGTTACCACACAACCCCCATACAGCTATGCAGAGGCCTCCAGAAGATGTCAGGTTGGTGGAAGGAAGAATTGGTTGGCTGCTTGGTTACTGAGGCTGGGCACTTGGCACCAGGGTCCCAGCCCTCCCCTCCCGGCCAGGTTCCCAGGCCCCAAGCCCAGCCAGGAAGCAGGAGAACTGTCAGGTACAAGGGATACCTGTGAACTTAAAAAATGTAGTTCTCAGGGGTACCCATGATAGAACATTAGGGGACCCCCACCACTTTTCACACACTGTCTAAGCCTTCTTAATTCTGTGACTTCTGGGAAGGGGGGGTCCTCAAGACTGACTGAGATTGAAGCAAAGTCAAATTATTTTTTAATAAATAAATGAGAAATAGCAACTTTGTATTTTAGTTGTTTTTATAACTAGCTGTGGGTCAATTAATTACCAAGTTAAAGTAGGTAAATTAATTATATCTACTTTAATATATCATTTCAAACTTCTTATAATATGTATTCTTTAATCTACCTCTCAGTAGTAATAATATCTAATATTTACTCAATATTAAATTCAAATTATACTCAAGAAATCTTAAATTTTTAAATCTTAAATTTGAAACTCATACTAATATGCATATTTGAATTAAAAGATGAATTAAGACTATGTCACCAGAACCAGATTTATTTTGACATAGAGAAAAATTAATGGAGATGTCTTCTTTGTTTTGTTTTGTTTTTAACAAAGCTACGTTTAATACTTTGGGAATGGCGGTATCTTTTAAATGCAGATTCCTGGGCCCCATCTCAGGTCCACTGAGACTGAGCCTCTGGTGGTAGGGCACTGAAATTTGCATTCTTACCAGGCTCCACACAAAATTCTAGCACCTTCGATGAAGTTTGAGGATCCCTATGATGTCTGCCTTCAGGTGAGTAGGAACATCAGAATAAGCAGAGGGGAGGGGTAAGAGCTAGGCCCTGGCTACCCCCTCCAACCCCATGCTCCAGAGTACTTGGTGAGAAATCCTGTGATTAAAAGCCCACCTCCATTTCTCTTAGATGTCGAAAAGTCTAATTCTCTCCTGGCCCAGAAGTCTCTGTCTCTAGAGGCCTGCTGAGGTGGGCTGAATAACCCAAGTTGGGGGAGGAAGACTTGACTTCATAAAAAAAGAAGGGTGGGCAGAAAACAGAAAGAAAATGGTAGAATTGCCAAATAATAAAGGTTAATACTAGGAATAATGTCACTCAAGGTTTCTTTAGCACATTGTGGAAACAGCAAAGAAAAGCCAGACCCCTTGGAGAACAGGCAGCCTATGCACTGGATCCAGAGAAAATCTTCATGGCTTAAGGAAAGAGTGGCTGTGGTAGACATGCCTTGGGTTCACCCTCACCCAGCCCTGCATTTTCTCTGTCACTCTGGGAGAGCCATCTCGCTAATGTGACTTGGGTTTCTCATCTGTAAACTGTGCACGGTTATCTCTGCCCTTACCCTTGACCTTTGGAAAAGTGGACTGGGGAGTCCACTGAGAGAAAATTCTCACGTTGGCCGATCACATCTCTACTCCAAACAATGAGCAGAAACAAGCCTGTCCCCGGATCCCAGGCCCATGGTCTACTTGACATTGCTTAACCACGGCAGGCGTGGGGCTGCCAAAACTTTAGTCTTCTTTCTACCTGGACCAGTCTTTCTCCTTACCTCCATGCTGGCTTGTGGTTCTTGCTGGCTGACGATACCTGAATTCCAATTAATGTCCTTCCTGGAACATTCTTTCATCTCTGCATGCTGCCTTCTCATCTCTCAGACCTCCTCAGAGAAACCTGATCAGTCCTCCTTATCCCCCGACTCTTGCCCCCAGAGACTCTCTGTTATGTCATTCTCTTGTACCTTTGTCTTAGGATGTGGCACTCTCTGAAATCATCTTGTTGGTCCATTTGTTCATGGGTTTATTGTCCACATCTTCACTGGCATGTGAGTTCCTTGAGGGCAGGAGCCTTTTCCTACAAGCACATTCCCTGAAAAGATGCCCATACATATCCAGATAATGAATGAATGAATTACTCATCCCTCTTAGTCCACCTCCTCTCTGTTCCACTTTCAGTTCTCCCTTTAGTCTGTTGATCTTTTTATCTCTGCCCTTCCTCCCAGCCCCCACCTCTTCCTCTTTGGACTGTCCCCTAGATGGTGCTGGAGGTGAATATTCTGGGCCCTTCCTTTCCTTCCAGGGTATTGGCCTGATACCTAGCCTCAAAGTGAATCATCGAAAAGATAGTCAACAATTCTCTAGCTAATGCTGCTAACAACATGGTTCTGACACATTATTTTGCCTCCACTCTCTCCTCATCAAAGATGGCTTTCTGGCCACTCAGTCTAGGAAGGGATGAAATGGGAAGGTGGAGGGAGAAAACTCCATCCCGCCACATTGTCTGACAGGCATTGAAGGGGGCGATATGTGGGAGCTCAAAGTGAAAAGCCCTCGGAGGGTCTAAAAATGGAGGAAAATAAGATTGCCTTCAGACAAATAAGCAGGAAACCCACCAACATATGATCAGGGCTGCAAGCTGGGGCCAGCCCCTCTAAAGGAAGACTCTTTCTCTGACAGAGATGTGGGTTGGTCCTAGAATTAGGTAAATGTTTGTTTAGCCTCATTACTTGCCAAACACCTTGCTGAGAGATTTCCTGGCATTATCTCCTATAATCCTCCCAATGGCCTTTTCTTTGCTGCCATTGGCTTTATCATCAATGGGAACAGGAAGCATGCCTTTTGTTTCTCATAATTCTTTTCCATAATATTTTGTCCAAACATCACAGAACAGAACACAATACTGGGAGGAACAATCAGCATTGGTGGATTGATTCCTGTAGCCAGAGGGTTCCTCCCTTCTCAAATAATCTCCTCCCATGGCTTCTCTCTCTACAACAGCTGCACTGCCCTTAACCATAGATTCTCTGTTCCCTCTGTGACGAATACCACTTTCATCTATCTTTGACAAACATCATTTATTTTAAAGCAAAATAGCCTGGTGGGGAGTGGTAGGGGTCAGAAAATGCAAAGTTCCATTTACAAAATGAATAAGTCCTGAAGATATAATGTACATTATGGTGGCTGCATTAATAATACTATATTGCATATTTAAAAGTTGCTAAGAGAGTAGATCTTGAAAATTCTTATCATAATAAAAAAATGTAACTATGATGATGATGGATGTTCAATAGGCTTGTGGAAATTTCATAATATATATAAATACTGAATCGTTATGTCATACCCCTGAAACTAACAAGTTGTCATGTCAATACTGTCTGTCATCTATCTATCTATCTATCTATATCTATCTATATCTATATCTATATATATTGGCAGCTGGAGTAATGGACATTTGAAATTAAGAAACCCATGTTTGAATTCTAGTGCTGCTATGAAACAGCCGTGGGATGACAGTGAGCAAGTTAACCCTTTGTGTCTATTTCCCTAAAGGGAAATCAGTCTCAGAATAGCTGATCCTAGAATTATTCTAAGAGTTATTGTAAAGAGTTGAAGTATCAAGTTTTGGGGTTTGTTTTTTGCTTTTTGTTTTGTTGGGGTTTTTTTATGTATTTCAACTTTATTTTATTATTTCAGTGTTCCAAGATTCATTGTTTATCCATCAAGTTTTATTTATTATAAAGAGTTAAAATGTAAGTAAAGACAAAGCACAGTACTTGGAAGGAAAAGTCAAGCCAGAGAGAGTATTTTGGGGAGAAGATAGTAAGTGCTGACCAAGTGAGAGTCGGTGGGATTTTCTTGGTTGTAAGCAAAAGAAACTGCTTTTGGCTAACTTAAGGGGAAAAAAAGGAGTTTGTGAAGATACTAGGGGGATCACTGGCTTAAAGAGTAATCAGAATGGTCAGCCTTGGGAAGGGCCTCAGCTGTTGAAATTCATTTAAGAGCATAATTCTGGGTATTGCACTAAGATGATTTAACTCCAGTTGCCTTCCATTCTAATCCTGGTTTCAGTTCACTTCACATTGGAAATCCAGGATAGAAAATCTGGGTCAGGTCGCCTCTTTTCTTGGGGGAGCAAAGAGGGTAACCATATGACTGGGAGTCATGGGGCCGGGGTTGAAATCCCTATCAGTTTCCTACTGCTGCTGTAAAGAATTGCCACACACTTAGTGGCTTAAAATAACACACATTTATTATTTTACAGTCCTGCAGATCAGAAACCCAAACCGTCTCTGTGGGCTAACATCAAGTTATCAGCAGTGCTGTGTCCCTCTCATCTGTTGTGACAGCCTGACGTAAATGAGGTAATCTTGGCCTGACTATCCCCACACCTTTGCCACATACTATAACCTGATTAATGGAGCGCTATCCCATCGTATTCACAGGCCCTGCCCACACTCAGTAGGAAGGGATTATACACACCATCTGTTTGTCCAAAATATACCTTCTAGTAAAGTCAGGGTGGACAGGTAAACAGATTGTAGAACAGCATATGTAATGTTGGCACAAAAGTGTGTATGAGAACTTATGGGCAATTATGAGTAAAAGTGTTTGGAGAAGAAAGGGAGAAATAGGCTTCAGAAAGGAAATGAATTCTGAGCTGAGTTTTGATGTATGAAATTTGGTCTTTAATGTGAGCTGCATGTATACACCAAGGGGGAACCAAATTCAGATTTCTTGGTAAAAGACTAATGCTTTAATCTAGATGATGCCTGAATTCCAAAAATCCCAGAAATTAAATCTAGGCAGAATTAGTCCCTTAGTCAGCCAGTCGGGCCACTCTGACTGGCTTTGACGGTTTAAGGAAGCTCAGATAATACATCTGGAGCCCATTTCTAAAGCCTGCTGCATCTTGAAACTTCTTATTTTAGGATTACTAGTGAATTTTCAGAATCTCTTTTCAAAAAAAGGAAAATGCCACATGGGAGCAGGCACATGTGGTATTGGTGGGAGGAAAAAGAGTCTTAGTATTGTCTGGATAGTACGGTAGTTGAATTCACCAATCAGCCAGTTGCCCTGGGCTTATTAGTTCCTTTTTAATCTTACATTGCAATATAGAATGGCAGGATGGTGTGAAATGTGAAAAAGAAAAGAAGGCAGAGAGGGCAGGAAGATTATTAAAGCAAGGACAGATGGAAAGGGAGTGAGTAGGAAGTCGTTCATGAATTTCCAGCTGGCTAGCGGTGATCGATCATAGGTCACTGGCCAGGGGAGGGGACGTGGGGGTCCTTATTCCTGAGACGTATCTTTTTCATCAGGTCTAAGGTTGGTCCAGCCTAGAGTTAGCCAAGCCTGAAAACTTAGAGAATTCAAAGTTTGTTTATTTGCAAATTTTTATCCAAGTAATTCATGAGCAAGTTTTTAACATCAGGTATACAGAGGGATATGTGATGAAAGGCAGTCCTCTCTGTGGATGCCCCCTGCCCCCACTGCCCAGATCCTTGTTTTCAGTTGTCAGAGTAGTTACTGCACAGCCTTCACATACTGTGTTTATGTCCCTCCAGCTTTGCAGACTAACTGAGGGGAAATCTCCAGACTCCCTTTAGTAGATGAAGATTTATCTCGCCTGTAACATCATACCAATCCCTAACTTCCATGATGTTTTACCACTATTTGCACTGCTTCCATTGATTATTTGTATCACTTTATTTATTTATTTTATTTGAGAGAGAGAGTGCACACACAAGTAGGGGTGGGGGAGGGACAAAGGGAGAAAGAGAAGTGACTCCCCGCTGAGCAGGGAGCCCTGCACAGAATTCAATCCCAGGACCCTGGGATCATGACCTGAGCTGAAAGCAGAGGCTTAACCCACTGAGCCACCCAGGCACCCCTTTTTATCACTTTCAATTATTTCTTGTTGCATTGCCCATTAATAGTAGTAACTCTTGGCTTTGTCCCTTGTGTTGGAAGGATTTTTTATAACAAGGTTGTTGGCACGTGAAAATAGTTACACAGGATGTTAATAGAGGGACCATAAAAGAGGTGTTTCATGTATAAATATGTTTAAGAAATCTTGGGAAAATCAATAGAACGTGTTTCTCTGTAATGGATCATCTCAGAAGCTTTGATATGCAAATGTGGGGTATGAAGTGTATGTAATGTGCAGTGTTTCTCAAACTTTTGATCATAGGAACGTTTTTACTATGGGGCATCTATTAATATCTCAGGGAAATGTTTATGAAAAGGTGGAGGAGGCCCTCTCCTGTTTGATGTAGTGGAAGGAGTACCAAAGTCTCCTTTTAGCAAAACAGGCATAACCTTCTCACCCCCAAGCACTTGCTACCTGCCAGTGTTCCAGTAAGCACTAGCACATTGCACCCATGAGCTCTGTCCTAATAGCAGCACCATTTTACATAGAAAGGGACTAAGGTTTAGCAATGCTGAATAGTTTGCCTAGCATCCCACAGCTAGTTCAGTGGTAGAATCAGGATTCAAACCGAGGCTCAGAATCTCTATCTAACACAGCCTGAAACACAAAAGTACTTTTAACAGAGCTTAGCCACTTTACTTAGAGTTCCATAATGGTTATGCTGGCTCTTACCTCTGTAGAGCAGGTTACAATACACCAACAGGATTTACTTTCACTATTTCATCAGAGTCTCACCCAACCCTGTCACATAGCTAGAGCTGATGCATATAGAGAAGTTGAGTGTGTTGTCAACTCAACATAGCTAGCCAGGGACAAAAATAATCAGGAGTTTGCTTTATTACTGGCTATATCCAAAAGACTTGACTTTCCAGATTTAACAAATAAAAACACAAGACTCCCAGTTACATTAGGATTTCGAATGAAGAATGAACAACTCTTTAATTAATAGTTCCTTAATGTAAGTAGGTCCCAAGCAATACTTGAGATATTCTTGTACTAAAATATTGGACATTGTTTATCTGTCATTTTTATCTGCATTTTATCTTATAAATGAGAACAAAACTCAAAACACGGGATTAAGTGAGAGAAGGGCAGGGTGGGGGGAGCGACAAGGAAGCAGTCTGAGTCCACCCAGTCTCTGAGCAACTGCTGTGTACCAATGGTTTAAGATGGACCGTGAGATCATGATTCTCTCAGCCCTCTGCACAGCCAGACAAGCCTGGGGTGGCAGGAACACAAGGTCAGGCACCTCTATCCATAGCAGTCTCTTCCAGGGCTCCCTGAAGGGTGACCCAAGTGTAGCAAGGTTCAGTGGTGGGCCCCTGCTTCTCTCAGGTGGCATCTGGACCTCTATATCAACAACTAGTCACAAAGCACTCAGCTTTCCACCGTGGATAAGGGACTCATGGGCCCACTAGAGTTCATATTCCAAATGCCCACAGAGCAGGGCACACGGCCCAAGTGCAACTTGTTGGGGTAAAGGTGGTCAGGGGTTCCTGGAGGTTGCAGCTCTAGGAAGTGTAGCCCCAAATCTCTATGTCATATATAACAGAAAAGTGTTGTTTTGTGGCTGGTTGCTCGTACTAGTAACCCAGCTAGATTCCTGGTGACTGCTTATCCATGCATGTTCTGTAAATTAGAGCTTCATTGTCATGTTCAAATACTTGATATGTAACAGATAGTTTGCATTTGAACTGTTTGCATTGTTATAAAATAAAATTCAACATACCATTTGTCAATAAAAGAAAAGGAAGCCTAGTAAAATCTTTAAATATAACTTTAATTCTTACAAATGTTTGAGTGGTCATAAAATAAAAAAAGGTTTTCAAATTTTTTAGCACCTCTGTGTGAAGCTGTTTTCAATGGTGATTATGAGAACATGAAGAGAACACATTAAAAAGGCGATTAGGATTTGCTTGTAATCATTCCAACATAAAACTTGACAGAAAAAGCTATGCTGGCTTCCACTTCCACTTGGGATATAGGAAGTCACAAGAGAACATTGCTCCCACCCTAACAGTAAGAATGAGCCAGATAATCTATAAAATCATAATTCTTTTAAGCCTATAAGAACATTCAGGTTGTAAAGAAACCTTCTGAACCCATATACAAAAAGTGGCAATGACCTCCTGGGAGAGCTGCTTTTATGCTTGGCAGCACAGCGAATGGAAAGAGTAAACTGGTAAGGAACCAGCAGCTGCACATTTCGTGTGATGTTAAGGGAATTAGACTCCCCAGAAGCTAGAACACAGGGTTCTGCACCCACCCACTGACTCTTTCCCACTGATAGCTCCCAAAACAGCTTTAGGGGTAGGGGGAAAGAGCAGAAGCCCCCAAGGCACAGGTATGGGAAGCCATTCCACCAACCCTGGAACTCAGAGCGTGGCTGATGGTGAAGCAGCAGCTGTCTGCCCCTGGAAGGGAGCTGGAGAGCTGAAGAAAACATTTCTTTCCCCATCTGCAGGTGTGTATGACCTACCCATGTCTTAGGAGAACTGAGAAATTCCACCGACACTTATGGCTTCATCTTGCTAGGGTAGGTCTTTTTCCTATTCAGGGAAGGCCTACAGAGCCCAAGAGGACATCTTGGCCCCTGCTGAAGTCCTAGGGCAGCACAGGGACACTGAGAGAAAGCCCAGGCCTTACACTGAGGACAAGGCAGGGGCCATGTGTAGTTGGGAGAGGGTGGGAGGGTAGAGACAGGCTCGAGCTGAAGGCAAACAGAGCCTGAGAAAGCCAAAGACGGGAAAGAAGAACTGATAAATTCTCCCCAAGCATTCACATTCCAAGTCTCTCTAGAGGCAAGGTTCTGACTCCTCTATCAAGTAACATGAAGCCTGTGGCAAACTGAATCTAACTGAAGCAGCAAAACCTTCAGACCAAGATCAACTACAGATAAGAGTGTCTCAAACCTTCTCGGTAGTGGCCTGCCAGACAAAAAAAGATCTACTGTTTTCTAGATACAATTACTATTTTCTTCAGACTCTACCATTTATATGTAATTTGTGATGTCTAAACTCAATCAAAATCAAACTCAAAGACATGTGAAAAAGTAAGCAAAAATTACTTTTCTCAAAGAGAACACAGTAAATAAAACCAGACCTGTAGAATAGAACTATTTTTGGAATTATCAGACAAGCACTTTTAAAATAATAAAAATAAATATATAAAATAATAGAGCGAAAAAGTGAACAACATGTTTGAACATGTACAATTGCTAAGCCAATCAGAAATGCTAGAAATGAAAAGTTTATCATAGATAAAATATCCTTTCAGTGAGTTTATTAGCAGACTGGACACATCGGAGGAAGGAATCTGTGAAATTGAAGACAACCAGACAGTTTGGTTTTGGACTCTGTTTGCATTCAAGATATCTGATATATATGTTATATATAATGTGTATAAATATATATATATATAATATATAACATTCAAATAAACATATAATTTGAGTCTCAGAAGAAATATTTGAATGGCCTATCATTTTCTATATATGGAAAACATTAACTGAAGACACAATAAACTCAGCAAGCTCTAGAGGGATAAACACAAACACCAATAAAAGCACTTTTAGACACATCAAAATCAAGCTGCTGAGAAACAAACATAAAGATAAAAATCTTAAAAGCTGCCAGTGAAAATAAGACATATTACATAAAGGGAACAACAATAGAAATTGCAGCTTCTCACTAGAAAAAATGGAGCCCAGAGACAGTAGAATGACATTTTTAAAGTGTTGAGAGGAGAAAAAGAATCAATCTAGAATTCTAGTTTTAGTGCAGTTATTTCCCAAAAATAAAGGCAGGCAAAATAAAGATATTTTCCATAAGGCAAAAGTGAAGGAAATTGTTTCACACAAACCTCTACTATAAGGAATACTAAAATAATTTTTTTCAGCTAAAAGGAAACAATGCCAGATAGAGACCCAGTTCTTGAAGAAGAACTAAAGAATACCAGAAAGAGAAAACATGTTAATAAATATAAAGGATATTAAGCACACACACACACACACAATTTAAAGACTCTTGGACATTTAAAGTAAGATAATAACCATGCTATGTGAGGTTCTGGCATATTTAGAAATAGAATATATGATAAGGGCACAAAGGGTGAGAAAGTAATAATTAAAGTAATTATTTTAAGATTCTTACATCGTTTGTACAATAATAGAATAATTTCTTATTGTAGATGAGACAAGTTAGAGATGGATATTATAATCTCTAGATCAACCACTAAAAAGTAAAATTACATAAAAAGACAAATGATAATAACTAACACAGTAAATAAAAATAAAAAACCTAAAAATATTTAATTCACACACACACACACAAAGGCAGAAAAGGAGGAACGAAAACCATAGAGCAGATGGAACAATAAAAATTAAATATCACTACAGTAGATTAAAACCTACATGTGTCAGTAATTGCATGTGGACTAAAGTGCCAAATTAAAAGTTAGAGATTGTCAAAAGTTAGAGATTGGCTAAAAAGCAAAAAACAGCCAAAGTATATGCTGTTGACAAGAAACACATTTCAAACATAAGACACAGAAGAGTTGAAAATGGAAGAATGGAAAGTGGAAAAGAATATAAAATCCAAATACTAAACATTAATAATCTACCATTGTTATATTTTATAACCAAAGTAGACTTCAAGACAACAAGTATTACCAATGTAGAGAGGTGTTTCATAATAATGATGGGGTTAAGTGATCAAGAAAATCAACAATTTTCAATGTGATGGAACCAAAGAATTACATAGGTCCACGATTGATGAAGAATTTAGCACCCATCTCTCTGCAATTGATAGGACAACTAGATAGATAGATGATAGATGATAGATAGATAGATAGATAGATAACAAAGACATGGAAGATCTAGCCCAACTTAACTGACAGGGAACACTACACCCAAGAGCAGAAAAGGATTGTGTAATCTTCTCAAATGCACAGGAAGAATTCACCAAGGTAGACTATTTTCTAGGCCATAAAACAAGTCTCAGTGAATTCCCAAAGTCAAAATCATTCAGAGGATATTCTCTGGCTGCAACAGTATTAAATCAGAAATCAGTGATAATAAACGTTCCAATAGAACTTTCTGCAGTGGTAGAAATGTTCTATATCTGGATTGACAATGATAGTCACTGTCTGTGTGTGACTATTGAGCACTTGAAATTTGGTTAAAGTGACTTAGAAACTGAATTTTTAATTTTAATTCATTTTAGTTAATTTAAATTTATCCATATATGGCCAGTTACTAATGTATTAGGTAGCACAAATCTAGAAAATCTCCAAATATATATCACACATACACAAAAGATTTTAGATCAATCACAGATCCAAATTTAAAGGCTAAGAATCCAAAGTTTAATATGTTGAAGTGTAAAAGAATGTTTTCATGACTTTGATAGGAGTGAAAAAAATCATAGAGAACACAGAGAAAGCAGTAACCGTAAAATAAAATACTGACAAATTGGGCTTCATTAATACTAAGAACTTCAGAATGCAACAAAAATACCATTAACATAAGAAAAACAGAAGTCCCAGGTGGGGAGAAAATATTTATAAAACAACATCTGACAAAGGAGTTGTATCCAGAATATAAAGAACACTTAAAATAAAAAGACAACCTGAAGAAAAACTGAGTAAATCTTGAACAAACACCTCACAAAAGAAGATTTATAAATGTCTGGTAACACATGAAAAAAGTGCTCAACATAATTATTTATCAAGGAAATTCAAATTCAAATGATAATTAGATATCATCAAAAACCAACCAGAATGGCTGGAAATAAAAACATCAATACTCCTAACCATTGACATACATGTGAAAGCAATAGACTCTCCTGTATTGTTAGTAGGCATGTACAATGGTACCATGACTTTGGAAACTGTGAGTTTTGTGAAAAGCTAAACATGCATCAGCTCTATTACCTGGCCACTTTACATTAGGTGTCTATCCATGGAAAATGAAAATATGTGTTCATAAAAAGTCCTGAGTAAGGATGTTTACAATAGCTTACTTACAATGTCAAAAATTAACAATAACCCAAGTATCCATCAACAGGAGACTTGATATGCAAACTATGGTATATTCACAGAATGGAATATTACTTAGCAATTAAAAGTAACAAATTACCAATGCACACAGCAGGCATAATGAGTCTTGAAAACATAATACTTATAAAAGGAATGAGACACAAAAGACTCTATGCTGTATTATTCCATTTATACAAAGTTCTAGAATAGGAAAACTTCCTAAAATAATAGATACCAGACCGGGTGGTGGCATCTAAGGTCCAGGCATTCACTGAGACCAAGCATAAAGGAACTTTCTAGGGTGATAAAAATGTTGATTGGGGAAGATGTGTACACTTGTCAAAAAGATCAAAAGTGTGCATTTAAAATCCATGTATTTCATTGGATGTACATTATGCCTCAATAACCATTTCTAATAAAGTTATGTTCAGAAGAGCAGGGCAAAGTTTCTCATTAAAAACCTTAAAATATTTTAATTTATAAGTACTGTACAAACTCAACGTATCTTCTATGGCACATGTATTCTATTTTTCTCATGATTTCTTGTATGAACTTTTTACCAAGCATTATTTACATGCTCCAGAATGCTCTGCTGTTTGTTGGGTGTGCTGAGCAAATGTTATTTTTCCACACGTGTCACAATCTGAAAACGCTGGGAAGCTCTGCTCTACCTGAAGGTGAAACAGAGAGGGGTACGGGGCCATTAGAAAGAAAGACCTGTTTTTGGAAGGATGCACAGAAATGTGAAGGGGATGTCTATGTCATGGGGTTTTTGTAAGGATTAAAATGAAGTAGAGCTTGTGCATTGGAAGTTCTTGGCACAATTCCTGGCTCCATAGCAGGTGCTCAATAAAAATTTCTTCTCCCCTATTGGGCACTATTATTTTTAGGAATTCTGGATCTTGTCTCTCCGTATGGAAACCTACAGATTGTATTTGGAGAAATATTTTTTTTCATACCTTTATTTTCTTATTAAACACAGTTGAAGTAGTCAAGGGATCCAGTTTGGGCTGCTCCTCAGAAATGAACTAATGTATCAAAATAGAGTGTTCTAAGTATTCACAGTTATGGCCTCCAAGTATAAGAAAATATAGAAGTCAGAATTCATTAATTGGTCTTTGAGCAATCATGTGAGTTATGGAAAGGTCAGTGTTCGTACAAAACTAAATACTGTGTCAAAATTAAGATGACAGCAGGGAGCTTTTCAGAAATATGGAAAGGCTTTCTTTTAGACAGTCGCCAAATACTTGTTTAAAATATCAGAGTTGGAAATTCATTTATTTATTGACATACCAAGTGTTCAAGGAGAATTTAAAAAAGAACTTTCTTCAAACAGTCCTTACGACTTAATCTGTCAAATTAATTTAGGAAGAGTATGCCACTGTTTGGTGAAAATGTCTTTCAAGCAGTTTTAAGCCAGTAAAAGGTAAATAGAGATTTATTTTTTAAATGATACCATTGTTTTAGACTTGGGGTAATGATCAAAACAATTCTTTGAGTGTTATTTCATGCCTTGAACAGGAGGTGGGGAAAGCTACCAGGAGGTGGGGAAGGTTTCTTTTTGGCTGTGACCTATTCTGTATTTCTACAACATTTAACTTTTATTTTTTAATTTTGGAAGACATTTATGGGACACCCACAATATACCCTGTCACACACATTCCTGCTTTTGATTTTCACAACCTCTTTGTCCCCTTTTACAGATGGTGGAGTTAGGGGGCCACAAAGGTGGCTGGTTTATTACCCAGGGTGAGTAGAAAATTTAGCTGGGGTTTTAAGTCTCATGCTGTCCCTATTTCCCAGTGGTTTCTAATACACCACTTGTCCCTGCGCCCCCCACACTCCGTAAGTATATCTGAAGAATAGAGGCCACCATGGTGTCAAGAGCCTCTCCTCCTTGCTAAGGGGCACCTGGCAGTGAGGGAGACCTCAGATAAAATGGGGCCAAGGACAGAGGCACCCACCAGGCATATGCGACCATCAGGCCTCTGCTGGAAGGTGGTCTCTCTCTGCCCTCCCCACAAAAGAGTTTTGCTGATTGGCTTTTCCCCACTATGTGCCTGTAAGAGAACTTCTGGCCTAGGACCCCTGCCTCCCACCCTCATGCACACACAGTACCACCATCTCCCCAGGCAGACAGTGGGTTCAGACAACCACACATTTCCCCGCTTGTCAAGGACTATGAACAGGGAATGCACCCCTTGAGTGTAAGAGTAAGCAGTATCTAACCACCTTAAGTGACACAAAAGCCACCCTTGAGAAGAGACATCACATGTAACAGTTTGTTGTAAAGGCATGAAACTCTCACCGTTGTATTTCCCTTTCAGAGGCTTTCTTGGACCCTTTTTGTTTTAACGAGTTTAACTGACTTTTCTTAGCTAAGTCTACTATCTCAGCTAATTTAGGAACGGGGGAACTTGGCTAAAATGACTCCTGAGGAAGGCAAGGGACCAACAGATTTTGCTCTTTTGCCTTAGGAGTTGATATTTTGGGCCCCCACCCATTTTGTCCCAGGCAAAGCTCACCTCTTTCTTAACCTATAGCTTTTCATTTGCCCCAATATTGGCTTCACAAAATGGAAAATGGGGATTTGGAAACAATATCTCACACAGAGCAATGCTATTGGCTTTTAGACTACTTATCTATGTTTCCAATGGGTTAATATTTATCTGCAGTTATCCAAGACTTATATAGAAGCCTCTAGGACACAGTTGACTTTTGAGTGACCTTTATGGAGCGGCAGGCATTTTACATGCATTTCTCTAATGATCATACTGTAATATATTTATTTGTCAGAGAGAGAGCGAGTGAGCACAGGCAGACAGAGTGGCAGGCAGAGGCAGAGGGAGAAGCAGGCTCCCTGCTGAGCAAGGAGCCTGAAGTGGGACTCGATCCCAGGACGCTGGGATCATGACCTGAGCCGAAGACAGCCACTTAACCAACTGAGCCACCCAGGCGTCCCTTGATCATACTGTAATATAGATATCACTTTCCCATTTAAGGGAGCCAAGACTCAGAGAGGTTAAATAATGATGAAAACAATAGAGAGGTAGAATTTAGTAAGCACCCACTAGGGGATAAGTGCTATGCAAAGTATCATGTATGGGCTTTACAAACAGTATTCTTTCCTCTCATTTCCTCTTCACAACAACCCAGCAAGATTGCTACTATTATTATCCCAATTTCACAGATATAAAAGAAAGGCTGGAGAGGACAGGTCCCTTGCCCAAAGTCATGTAATTGGTAAGTGGTAAAACTGGGACAGGAACACAGGTCAGATCGATGCCAAAGTCCGCATTCAACCACTCCCAGATAGGCTGCCTTTTCTGGAGTTTGGATTCTAACTCAAATACACTTTATACTGCTTATATTTCCTAGCAAGAAACACCAACCACAGGAATCCACTCATATATATATATATATATCTTTTATATATAAAAGGCATATATAGGGGGAATGCTGCCTTTGTTTTTAACCATAATCTTACTAGTACCTAGCTGGATGACCTTGAATACATTACATAGTTCCCTTGATCTCAGTTTACTCATGGATAAGAACAAAGGGCTGGAAGACTCTTTAGTTACCTTCAAATGCTAATATTTGATAATTCTATGAATATGTATGAGATGACTTTGTAATTGAGAAATTACTATAGAATAACCATACTGGTATCAACATGATCACCTTTTTTTTTTTAATCATGCAGTTGGAGAAGAGAAAAGTGAAATGATACACCTCTTGGCTACTTTATGTGTGCTATTCCATTTCTTCCTCACCATCTTCCTAAGGGACTGGTGTTTTAAAACAAGTATCACAGAATAATCTGAAGTTCAAAGAGATAAAGTGACTTGCCTAAGTTTAGGGCAGTTAAACAAGAAGAGGTATCTTTCAAATTTATGTCTCTTTGTCTTAACCCATATTCAGCCTTGAAAGTGGCTTCTGAAGAGTCACCAAGCTCACCAGGGACCTCCGGAACCAAGGGGAATTATGTACCTATGGCCTAAACAGTTACCTCACCATGGCAGCGATTTTCAGGTTTGTGTCTTTATATGGATCTCAGCCATAGGAATCAAGGGAATTAGTGGGGAAGAGAAAGCAACATGATTTGAGGACCTCCACCTACCACTGGGTCACCAAAGTACAGATCACGTGCTCCAGCAGGTGGGAGCACCCACACAAAAATGAGAGCACAAATTTTCTTTGAAAGAATTTGCTATTCTACCCCACCCAAAGTAGGGACATTGCCATTTAGGGAAAAAAAATAATTTACAATTTATACTGTTTCAGTGTTGGCTTGTCATGGGGATACCATAATTTTTTCAACTTGTAATTTAACTGATGGATATGGGATACCATCAACTTTTTTTAGTAGATTTTATTTTTTAAATCAGTTAAGCTCACAGCAAAATTGAGCAGAAGGCACATAGAGTTCCAACGTGCCCTTTGCCCCTACACTCCCATGATCTCCCCATCATCAGTATCTGCATCCGAATGATGCCCTTGTTACAATCCAAGAAACTACACTGACACATAATCAGCTGAAGTCCATAGTTTACATTAGGGTTCACGCCTGGACATTCTGTGGGTTTGGTTTGGATAAGTGTAGAATAAACATGTATCCACTATACTAGTAGATATTATTATTAAGAGGAGTCTCTCTGCCCTAAAAATCCTCTGATCTCCACCTATTTATTATACCCTGTCCCCATCCCCTGGCAGCTACTTACCTTTTAACTGTCTCCCTAGTTTTGCCTTTCCCAGAATGTCCTATAGCTGGAATCCTGTAGTATGTAGCGTGTACAAGTTGGTTTCCTTCTCTTAGTAATATACATTTAAGATTCCTCCATGTCTTTTTATTGCTTGAGAGTGAAGGGGAGAAAGAAATGTTTCTTTCTCCAAGGTTCTTTTAGCTGGAATAAGAATTAAATCTACATGAGACAGATTAATAGGAAAAAACAAAGTTGTATTGCACGTGCAGAGGCCCTATGATGAAACTGAGACCCCAAAAAATGACCAAGTCGGGCAGTTTTTATACATTTTAAACAAAGAGATAAATTTGTGGTGATTTTTTTTTTAAGATTTATTTATCCATTTGACAGACAGAGATCACAGGTAGGCAGAGAGGCAGGCAGAGAGAGAGGGGGAAGCAGGCTCCCTGAGGAGCAAAGAGCCCGATGTGGGGCTCCATCCCAGGGCCCTGGGATGATGACCCAAGCTAAAGGCAAAAGCTTTAACCCACTGAGCCACCCAGGTGCCCCGAATTTTTAAGATTTAAAAAAATGGGTGTTTAAAAGCTTTAATTAATAAGGAGTTCTGGGGGAATTTGGCCTGAGCTAGTAGATTAGTAAAAAGTAACTAGGTTTGTTTCCACAGCTTTCTTGGCTTTAAGGTTCCTATCTTTGGTGATAAGGTTATCTTTTTACTTCTTAGTACAGGGAGGGCACCTTTCAAATGGGCAATTTATTGCTTCCTTTCAGTGAAACAAAGCAGGGTCTGAGAGTCCTTGCAAGGCTGTTTCCTTTGTATCTTCAACTCAAAATAATCAGTATGTCCTTGTGGTGCAGTTGCGTGGCTTGCCTTTCACTCCGAGGATAGCTCACTTCTCTTGAATATTGGATCATATTCTCTTGTCTGGATGTGCCACCATTCATGCATTTGCCTACTGAAGGAAACCTTGGTTCCTTCCAAGTTATAACAATGATGAATACACACCTGTGTGCAGGTTTTGATGTGGGCATGTTTTCAACTCATTTAGGTAAATACCCAAGAGTGTGACCACTAGATCTTATATTTTTGTAAGAAACTGACAAAGTATCTTCCCAAGTGGAAGTACCATTTTGCATTCCCAGGAGTAGTGAATGAGAGTTCCTTTTGCTCCACATCCTAGCCAGCATTTGGTGGTGTCAGTGTTCTGGATTTTGGTCATTCTAATAGGTGTGTGCTGGTATCTCATTGTTGTTTTAATTTGCATTTCCCTAAGTCATTAGGATATGGAACATCTTTTCATATGCTTATTTGCCATCTGTATATCTTCTTTGGTGGGGTGACTGGTTGGATCTTTTACCCATTTTTTTTAAATTGGGTTGTTCAATTTTCTATTGTTAAGTTTGAAGGGTTCTTTGTATATTTTGGTAACACTCCTTTGTCAGGTGTGTCTTTGGTGAATATTTTCCCCTAGTCTGTGGCTTACTTTGTCATTCTCTTGACACTATCAACTTTTTAATTCTTAGAGCTTCTAAGGTTAACACCTTAGCTAACACCTTAGCTAACACCTAGCTTAACACCTTTTCCACTCTATCTGAGGCTGGGAAACTGTAAGGAATATATCACTAACACTAATGCCTCCTACTCCCAAATACCAAAAGTGTTATTAAGAAAAACCACCTGAAATTTCGGTCCTATGGCAATATTACCACGTGGTAATGATCCACACAAATGACCATGGCCATATTTTCTCAAATGCATTTATGAAAGAGCATTGGGAGCATCATGCTCGGACTGCTCACTCACAAGGCACAGAATACTGCTAGAAGAATTAGCATTGCATTGTATCACGGACTTAATCTGACCCTTTGCTCTGACATGGACTGTTCAAGAATTATAGGTTGGTTGACCCTGAAGATCAAGTCTGTTTGACAAATAAGCATTCATTATTCTTCCATTCTAATATCAGGTGACCATTGTGTTTATGGCACAAATGAATTATAAAGACAAATATTTCTCAAGTTAATTATAATCTTGTAGACATTATATGACATGTTGGTAGCTACAGATTAGCTTTCAGGTGAAAGAGACAATAAATCCTGAAAATGACTGTAGTTTACTATATTCAGAAAAATCTTAGTTTAGGGAGAGAATTTAAAGTTCATCTCATCTAATCTTCCTCCTAATTTAAGAATCAGAAAAGCCTCGATAGAAATTCTGGTTTCAAATTAACTAGTTTTGTGGCCATAAGCAAGTTATCTGATATCCTCAGGAGTTTGCCTTTTCTTTCATAAAATGAGTATACTAGACTCCTGGTGAGCCCACGGCTGATAGGACACACACGTTTGCTTCAACTCTCTCCTGAAGGCCTTTTAAAATCACAGTAAAGGCTTTTTTAGCCTAAAGCAGCAAGAGAATGGGAGAAAAAAGAATCATGAGAAAAATGCCTATAAGCAGAAAGAAGCTAACTTCTTTCAGGGAGCACGCCTGGAAACCAGCCATTCACAGCACAGACCCTCAAAGAGTTTCAAGAATTGACAGGGGGACATGGCATTCCTAAGTATACGAGAATAGAATGGGACAGAGAGCAAAATAATCAGTTAAGGAACAGATAAACCTTTGGGTTCCTGACACAGCCACATGCAGTCCCATTATGACCTTCCTGCACGACAGCAGAAGACTAAAGGAAAAACAGGACCAAGGACGTGGAGACATCAGAAATAGCAAAGATTGGGCTGCTACCAAAACATCCCGAGAACAAGAGGATTGAGTGAAAGCCTACATTTTGGATGATGAGCCCCAATCCCCCTACGTTGTGTCAAATAAATAGCTCCCGAAATGCCCACATCCTAATCCTCAGAACCTGTGAATGTATCATATTACATGGCATAGGGGAATTAAGAAACTATAAAGATCTTGATGAAGTCCCAAAAGTTCATTTTTGCTTTTGTTTCCTTTGCCTTTGGAGACATATCTTGAAAGAAGTTGCTGTGGCTGATATCAAAGAGGTTACTGCCTATGTTCTCCTCTAGGATTCTGATGGATTCCTGTCTCACATTGAGGTCCTTTATCCATTTCGAGTTTATCTTTGTGTACGGTGTAAGAGAATGG